>BQNB010098971.1:0-25033 GCA_026074375.1 Tanacetum coccineum
GTGTCGTTCTTATATATATCTTGTGTTGTTGATCTTGAAGTAACATGCCCCGGATCCTTATTCCGCTGTGACCCATTTTGAGGGTGTTACACCAATCATATCCAAATCTTTGTCATTCGAACATCAATCATCAATCCGTCATTCGATTTTCCATTCAAGCCTCGTTGGGACATAACGACCCGGAAACACCCTATACTACTTCCGGTTTCATTGATTTTGTGGATCCTGATCCTTGTTATATATTTATATATGTTTATATTTATTTATATATAAAAAGGGGTAAGTTTTCGTGAAGTCAAATATTTTAGGTAAACTAAAGTTCTGGGTGACTTTATCAGATTACATTATGGGTCCAAATATATAGGGGAAAACATACCTCTCTATCTATGAGTATACATCAGTAATCAGTTGGGTCCGTCTTTGGTGGATTCTGATTCGTCCATTTTCTGTACACCTTTGCTTCCAGTACTTTGTTTTTCGCCCCGGGTTTCAAATCCGAAATACAATTAACTGTCATGTTACCTGCGGAAAAAAATACCTATAAGTTAGATACTACTAAATAACACAAACTGGTTTATGTATTATAATAACAACAGATGCATATAGGAAGTACAAACTTTCTAGGGTTGACTTACTCTTATTAGTGCACATACATGTATACTATTATACCTAAGATGCAGTGTATATCAATGTCTGCTATATAATTAGGATATATGTTGTACTGATTTATTTTTTATAAGAATTGGTGGTAAACTATATTTTTTGTTGTGTTAGGTGGCATGTCTTCTTCTTTACACATTAGAACTTTTAAACCATTTGGCGGTGTAGCTCTTGAAAAGGCAACGTAAAGCTGGCCGTGACTAAACACCGGTTCAGGTAAGTAGATGCCAATTTTGTTTAGAGACTGTCCTTGACTCTTATTAATTGTCATTGCATAACAAAGTTTGACCGGAAATTGATTTCTTTTAAAAGTGAAAGACATGTGCGGTTCTTTTGTTGTTAACACAATTCTTGGTATATAAACTCATTCTCTAAATCTGTTTCCAGTAATCACATCCGCCTCGATCAATCTAGACCATAACTTTTTAATAATCATCCGTGTCCCGTTACATATCCCTCCTTGAAGATTCATATTTCGTAGAAGCATATATGGTGCCCCTACTTTCAATTCCAAACGATGTGAAGGAAAACCCGAAAACTGAAGTGTGTTTAAATACTCAGGTGGATATAGCAATTCAACTTCTCCACGGTCGCTTCCTATAAGAATTGCTTCATCTGAACTTGTATAAATCATGCTTTTACCGTGTAGCATTTCCAAAACTGTCTCGTTGATCTCATCAGCAATGGTGTTTTTGGGACACACGATGGCTTTTTGTTGCAGATCTGCTGCTGTTGGATGTTGTATCGTATTTTCATCATAGATAAATCCTATAAGGTTTTTCAGGCCGTTATCGTCATCAGGTATACAGAATTCTTCAGGGACAGTAATCCATGAGGAGTCGCCTTCGCTATTCTCTTCAACTGTTCCTATTTTACCATCGCCTATTTCCAATAGCCACGAAGCAAAGTTGGTCGCTCTTGTTCTTTCATACTCATTTAATCTAGGTTGCAAAAGACGCATATTTTCTGTTAACTTGCAAACTTTGAAGTGTGGCCATAATTCTAATGCAGCAATTGATGCGCATACTATCTCTGACTTTGATGCCCCCTTTTTACCGGAAGTGTTTGGTGAAAATCACCTCTGAGAATGATTGTTTTACCTCCAAACAATTTCTCGGGATCATCCAGTACATCTCTTAGTGTCCTTTCTAATGCCTTCAAACACCTTCTGTCATTCACATGGGATTCATCCCATATTATTAGACTTGTTTCAGCCAACAACAACGCCGCATTTGTATTCTTTTTAATGTTGCATAATGACTCGTCCGTTAAGTCCAGTGGAAGCTTAAACCTGGAATGAGCTGTACGTCCAGCAAGAAGAAGTAGCGAAGCTATTCCTGAAGATACGACAGCGAGAACAATTTTTCCTTCTGAACGCATAGTGTTTATGAGCGTTTTCCAAAGAAAGGTTTTCCCAGTCCCGCCGTGACCGTACACAAATATCATTTCTTGCTTGTTTTCATTAGCTGCACGAAGTACCATGTCGTATATTGCTTTCTGGTCTGAATTTAATTTAGGAACCGAGATACCTATCTCTCTTGCTAATTCAGCTCTGTTGTAGCTTTTTTCTTCCATTAATTCTCTATTCTTCAATGCGTCTCTAAGTTTTTTAACAATGGCGGCAGCCCAAAATCTGCAACTGTTTTGGAATAGTTCTTGAGTATTACTTCCACCTCGTACAACACACTACCTTCTAGTTATGGATCATTCATGTATAGGTCTTGAATATAGAGTGAGTTTGAAATGGTCCTTGGAACATCGTCAGACATTCTTTACCAGAATGCTTTCCATAGCCTCATAGGATCCGCAACATCACAGAAAATAAGAATTTGCACAAATAGGGATCTTAATTGTTGGCTCGATGCCAAAAAAGCTGCCTCTTCTAGCGCGGTGTGCCACTCCTTGTCGTCGCCAAGCAATCCTAAAGCTTCGCAGGCCACACGAAACGTCGGGTATAGTCTTTTATTGACCGTACGAATATCATCAAAAGTTTTGCAGCCTTTTTGGTGACAAAGTAGCATGCATAAAAAGAAAAGTTCGCCGGACGTAGGATAAACATTTGCAAGTCGACCAATCAAACCTGCATTTCTTCGTTGGCGCTGCCGCCAGCTTTTAGTATCTGAATACCAGACAAACTCTTTGGTGAAGTCTATGTAGCTAAGATGAAGACCATCGCCATTAAGTTTGTTATACTCCAGCCACTCTGTTAACGTTGTCTTCGTTTTTCCCTCATCATTAACAATTAATGTAAGAGGCTGGTGATCTCTGAAGGTAACGGGCTACATACCTTCAAGATGTACAGATAGTATCTGAACTGCCGGCTGTCTACCGTGTATGTCATACTTTAGAATTCTCCAACATGCTTCATGAGGACAAACAAACCTCCCATCAATATAATTATGTATTTCGTCTATTTGTATGGACAAGTTATTGGTATCTGTAGGAGGATTGCCAACCTGCCTGACAATTTTAGCAGCAATCTTGTCCGTCCTTTTGGAGATATATTTGAACAAATACTGTTAGATATTAGAAAAAGACTCGGTCACCCCGTGTATTTTACTGTTTATTATAGCTCGTAGTTTAATAGTTAATCGTATGATTATCGGTTTTGAACCGGGTACTAATACCCTGTATTTGTAAGAACTATAAATACCTCTTCCAACTTTGGAAGAGGGAGCTAGTCAATTATTCATTCCCATATTACACATAGAGCTCTCTCTCTGTAGAAAATATCTCACCATGTGTTTCTCTCTCTCTAGAAACTAGCCAAATCTAAGAATCATCATTCGGGCTGTGAAATATGATATCCTACAATTGGTATCAGAGCTATGTGGTGATTTCGTGAGCTTTTGTGCATTCTAATCTTGATTAGATCGTGTTCTTTAGTTACTTTTTGGATTTTTGGTTCGAAAATCAAAAACTCAGATTTTTGTGCTTAGATGTTTGTTATGTTTTTAAGCAAGATCTAGGCATAAGGTAACTAGTTGTGCAAGAAAAATTAAAGTTCAGGGTGTGTTTTTGGTGATTTTGTTGGAAAAATACGTGTTTTGCTCGAAGTTAACCTTCTGTTTGAAGGAAGCGGAATATGCAGGTTTGAATCAAGCGAAATATGACAGGTTCTTCAAGCGAAATATGTTTGTTTTCATCAAGCGAAACATGTCATAAGTCATCAAGCGAATTATGTTTATTTTTTCCAAGCAAAATATGTCACTAAAATCTTAATTTTTCTACGGTTTTCTTACTTTGTAAAATCCCGTGAAAGATTTATTTCTTGGTTTCAGTTAAGATTAGTAAAATCCCATAGAATAATTACTTTAATCACATCTAAAACATATCTTTAACAAAAGTTTCCTTTATCACTGATCGATCAAGACTGATATCATTTCACAACAAGTTCAAGATGTCTAATATGTATGAAGATCCAATCTACGATGAAGTCGGGACATCATATGACTCGAGTATTCCATCTGAGGTACAAGATCAAGATAACTATTCAGATAATGTGGATGAGTATTATCAAGAACACGAGATGCAAAGCGATGTGCAACACAACTACGTTGTTAACTCTGATGCTGACTATACGAGTGATAGTAATATCATTTTGTATGATCAGTATATGGAGGACAACGAAGAACATGTTGTACAAAGTAAAGTATCTTCTGCTCAAAATGATGCATTGATGTCGATTATAGACGATATGCATGAACAGGGTGTCCAAAGTATGTCAGAAAATAAGCAGGTTAAAGTAGTTAATGACACATTGACTTCTGAACTTGCGAGATATAAGGAACTGGTCGGGGAGTATGAAAAAGGGGCAAAGTTTGAATTAACTGAAAGAGAACAAAAGATTGATGAACAAATGAGAATAATTATCTTTGACCGAAATAGAAAGGAAACTTCTCTTTAAAAATTGGAACTATCATTTTTGTACAAATGCAACTTCGGTCTACCGTTGACCATAACAAGTCAATGAAGGAAGAAGTGACAACCTTGAAAAAGGATTTTAAACAAAAAAAAGATAAATACATTGAAGAGTTTTTAGACATCAAAAAGCTAAAAGAAAAGGTTGAAGATAGATTATTCAAACAAGATCAGTCTTTTCAAACGGTGCACATGTTATGTAAACCAAAACCGTTTTATGATGAAAAGAAAAAGGTAGCAATAGGCTACAAATTATGTCTCACACGTGCAAAGCAAGTTCAGTCTACCCTATATAATGGTACTGAAATAGTCATGACTAATCATAAACCTGTTGTTGTGCATGACTCAGAGGAAACTCTTGAGATAGCTGAGTTAACTAGGAAAAGAATGTATGAGAAAATGAAAAGCCCTCTGTGTATTCAAAATAAAGTTAAGTTTGCACTCCCAGATTACTCAAAAAAGAACTATCTTGCAATCTTCGCACCTTAGAGAGATTTGACCCCTGAACAGATATTTTGGGCCAAAGATGAAAATGACAGGAAAAAGGTTGAAGCCTCAGTTCTTAATCAACACCGACTGCGGTATCCACCCAATACACCTGTCAAGTTTTGTCCCCAGGGTTTCTCCCAACCAAAAGGTAATGAAAATTAATCTTTATACACTCCACACAACTTTTAACGAGAATTTGACAAACATGTACAAAGAGAATCACACCAACAGGTTCACAGAAGGGAAAGAGCTTTTGAACAAACAAAAAGTTGTTAACCTCATGAAGTCATACCGATTTTTTCAAACTCTTAAACAACACTTTGAAGGCAGTTCAAAAGGCACCTCTTTAAAGAAGTTAAAGAAATGGAAGAAATTTTTGATCAAATGTCAGCAGGGGTGGACCAGAATACTGTGGACAAGCAATGTGCTGAAATTGAAAAGAAAAACCTTCTAATTGCTAATTGTTTGTCGAATCAATTGCTGTTTGCTGTTGAACAATCACGTTGTCTAGATCTTGAAGCTGAGATCTCTAAATTACAAAATGAGAATCAAAAGGATGTTAATGATGAAATGATAAGAGGTTTTAACAAACTTGAGGTGGAATACCTAAATTTGCTATTGAAATATCAACATCTTTAAGAAAACTTTGGAAATAACAAATCACAAACTTCTCAAGATGTTCCTGAATTTGACTCATTTTTCAAAATTAAAAATCTAGAAACACAGTTTCAAGAAAAGGACAACGTAATTAGAAACTTGAAAGCTCAAGTCTCTAAAATGAATGACAGAAGTTGTGAAACTTATAATGGCTTAGAAGATGTCACTGCTCTAATGAACAAAATGAATATGTTAGAGTAGAACTAGAAAAGATCAAACAGCATTATAAGGAATTGTATGACTCCATTAAGATTACGCGTGCTCACACTAGTGAAAAGACATCTACTATGTTAAATGAAATTGAGAGTCTAAAGGCTCAATTGAAAAGCAAAGTGTCTTGTGTCACTAGTGTGTAAAACCTAAAAATCTCAACAAATGTGAAATTACCAAAATACCCCTAATGCAAGAAAATCTATAAAAGTTTAAACAAATTTCAGTTTAATTATAGAAATTATGAAAATACAATATTTAGCAATTATGAAAATAATTATGAAAATTTATGTAAGATTAAAATATCTTATATTATGCAAGAAAAATAATTATTACTTATATATATGTATTTTGCCAAAATTATTAAAAGTTAATTATTTATATTATACAAATTAAATATAAAATAAAATAGGATAATTATAAAATAATTTAGGCAAAATTAAAATCTGATTTTATCCCATTGAAAAACCCAAAATCTCGGCATTATTCTTTAGTATATCTTTTATATACATTTTTCATTTGTAAATTTCTTAAAACCAATTTCCGAACCCTAAATAAATTAAGTGGCGGCACACAGGAATTTTCCAAGACTTGTGCGATTTTTATAAGATTAATTGAAGGTTAAGGAGTGTGGGAAAAATAGTGGGAAGCTTGGGGAGTGCTTGATTCGATTTTTGGTATTGTTTTGGGTTCGAAAATCACAACCGGGTGCATAAAATCATAAAATCATCAAGGGCCATCAAAGGTTAATTTATAACTCATGTTACATCCATATTGAATGTTTATATACCTGGGAAAATGTCCCATGCATTTTAGTTTGATTTTATAAATTGAAACAATTTCAAAACCCTAATTTAGAAATGAAAATAAATCGGCATATTGAATAATTGTAAAATTTATTTTATATTTTTATAAGGTTTTTCATATCTCATATAACTCAGAAAAATTGTTGGAATAATTTATAAATGATTCGAATAATTATTGGAGATTTATTTGTGTTTACCGAATTCGAAAATAAGGGAAAAAGGAAAGAAAATGGTTAAAATGAATTAGGGTTTAAGTTGTTTATTTTGTCCAGTGGTATTTAATGCCAATGATTGGGAAATAATTGTGTTTTTGATTGGGAAATTTATTAGGGGTGTGGTGAATGTAGTTTGTTAGCCGAATTGCTATTTTTAAAAGTTTAAGGACTTTGTTGTAAATTCTGAAACTTTGGGTCTGATTTAAAGCATGTTATTACTTTGTTATGATCTGAGAAAAATAAGGTTGGGGTAGAAAATGTCATTTTGATATGTATTTTTATGTAAACCTTACATTTATTAGAGACCTGCTATTTATAGAAACATGCTATTTTATGGAAACTTTCTATATATAGAAACTGCTATTTTTGGAAAGTCCTATTGTTAGAAAGTCAATTTTGGAAAGTTTAAATTATGGAAACTTATTAAATCAGAAAGTTTATCATTTATGGAAAGTCAATTAAGGAAAGTCTATTTTTTGGAAACTTTACTATAATTAGAAGTTGCTATTTTTTGGAAAGTACCCATATAACAAGAATACTAATCATGAACATCTAATCATGAATATGTTAAGCATGGAACGTACTAATCAAGTGAATCATGCTAATTATAGAAAGTTACTAAAAATAGAAAGTTACTAAAAATAGAAAGTTACTAAAAATGGAAAGTAACCTTAATCATGAACAAGTAACTTATATATGTCCTTTAACATGTAGATCGCATTAAGCAAGTAGCTTCCATCTTCTTATCCATCTTCTTTCGTTACTGCTGATATAAGGTACGGATATTCCGTCTCTACTTTTCAGTAAGGACATTCTTTCTTTCATGATTCATCCCAGAAACTGCTATGCTTCCCCATTTTTATGTCTTTTGCCATGATCCCTTACATGTTGATTTCATGACTTATTCTATTGCCCGAGCTATATATACGCATGACCATGATTTACATGACTTACCACCTAGTCATGGAGGTACCATGACCGTGACACATGAGGCACCTGTGTCACGACTCTTTCGCGTTGAGAGTGATTTCACGCGGCGTCCCTTTCATGTTACCAGAATATTTTTCATGTTTGGCCATTTATTATTCCAAGGCGTATGGTGCATCCTAGTTTACTGTTTTACACTTCATGGTGATGGTTGTGTGTGCTCTACATCCCATCACATTGGAGCTGAGCCCAACCACCCATATTATTATAAGAGGTCACCCCTCTATTACATGTTGAGGCAGCCCTCGGTACTATAGTGCATTAGTCACTATATTATTATAATGACATGTATGATTTATAATGAGCTCGTGGGCATTCCTTATTATGTATGTGTTTGGCTATCCATTGATATCTATGAACATCTTTACTTCGTATTACCATGCTTTACATGTTTATTTCCTATTCCTTCATGACGCATTCTCCAGGTTTCCTCATGACACTTTTGATCTTTCCGCTACTTTGTATTTACTATCCAGGATTCATACTTATTAATTACATTGTTATTATATCCGTTCACTAAGCGTTATGCTCAGCCGTAGTTCTTTCTCTTTCTTATTACGCAGGTATCTGAGAGGGAGATTGGGCATGAAGAGAGTCGTGTGCTTAGAAAGGTGACTATTTAGGCTTCCTTTCATTTATATCGCAACATTTTGATGTGCTATAACTATCTTGGACACATGTTTTCGTCCTTTAGACTTCTTTTACGTTATTCATGTTGATCCATAATTGGGAGCCGACGTTTGATTCCAGGGCTTTTCCAACTTGTCCTATGTTTATCATTTATGATTATCCTTTATTATGCTTTGATATGACACCCATGAAATAAGACGTTCGGCCTCCTTCCGGAGTGGTCGTACAATTATGGTATCAAGCAAAAGGTTTCGACCTGTAGGCCTCTAAAACTTGACCTGTGGAGGATTGGGTAGACATTAGTTCCTTCAGAATTCGACGTTTACTTCTGTCGCGTTTTGACCTTTACCGTTAACCATTAAACCCCTTATTTGCAAATGTCAGATGGTGAACACTCGTACCGATGCTGAACTCGCTGCGGCCGTTCAGGCAGCCGTGGATGCCATGCTCCCACAGATTCCGCGATCAGGTTCGCGAAGAGTACCGCACTGGTGCTGTAGCTTCGGAAAGTAGTTTTATTTTTTTATCCCCACACCATACACTATTCATACTGGCTTGAGCGCTTCAATACGCAGAAACCCCGTTCGTTGAGAAGGTAGTAAGCCCCTGTTGATGCTGAGATTGGATCTCCCATAAGAGAAGATCTTCGACGTGATGGATTGTAATGATGCTTTTAAGACCAATCTGGCGTGTATAAGTTCGAGGGTGACGCGTTGGCTTGGTGGAAGCCTATAAAGCAGCCAAAGTAGGAGATGCGGTGGGTCCTTATTTGACTTTGGGCAGCTTCAAAGAGCTGCGTTCTTTCTTCAGTTTTTCCCTCAGCCGAGCAATGAGGCGCTTGAAGAGGGAGTACAATTCCATCCAGCCAAAGGGCGAGTGAAAATAGTACTGAGTACATGCAGCGTTTAACCTCTCGCCTAGCTTGGTTTTCTGGACAGGCGCTGCACTGCGAAGAAACCAGGCGAAGCACTTACGTTGGGGTCGTTCATAAGTCAATCTTGACCATAGTCATGGTGTATACATTTACGATGTTGCTCAGATGCGGATGCGCACCAACTTAGAAACCGTCGTAGACAGGATGACTATGATAGGTCCGAACGTTCAGACAAGAGGCATAAGAGTGGAGACCGATATCAGTCGGCCACTCAGCAGAATAGTTACCGGGGTCATGATCAGAAAAATGACCGTCAAGGGTCTGACAGGCAGGGCGGTGGTGGTAACTACCGTAACAACAATAACAACACTAACTCTCGTGACAACAACAGGAATTCTGGCGCTGGACGCGACCAAAGGAACAGAGGTCAGCAATCCCACCGATCTACCAACTCGGGTTCCCAGCAGTCCAGGGTACCCTCTGAGGGTTATACTCACCCTGTTTGCAACACATGTGGACGTAGACACCCAGGAGAGTGTCGTCGTGCTGCTGGTACTTGCTTCAAATGTGGCCAGGCTGGTCATCTTCAGCGGGACTGCAAGAAGAAACACTGGTGCTAGTTCGTCTGGTCATGCTGACAATAAGCAGAACGCATCCGGCCGTGTCTTTGTACTTACTCAGATCAGCCGCCAATACTTCAGGGTACCATTCACTGGTCATTATTTATATTCGGACGTCAGTGTTGTTTAATTTGATACGGGAGCGACACATTCAATATACACATTTGTCGACAAACTAGCCTAAAATTCGCATAAAATGTGGCTCAAAGTAAAAAAAAATACAAAACGGTCCCTCAACTTTTAACTATTTACGATTTTCTTACAAAAAAAATGCCGAAAAAAAATTAACAAAAAAAACACGTCAAGTTTTTATTGTTCACAACTTTTTACATTCATCGGCCCACAAAAAAAGATATCGAACCGTCCCAAAAAAAGAAAATATTCGGGAAAAAATTAGCCCGTCCCAACGCAAATTTTTTTCCCCGAATCATTAAAAAATAGAAAATATTAAAAATTAGCCCCGCCATAACGCATCGCCCAAAAAAAACCACCCGAAACGTAAAAAAAGTATTATTAGGGAAAAAATTAGCCCCGCCGCAACGCGCGGGTTCTTTTGCTTGTTTCTTCTATTCATGATCAGCCGATTGTTTCCGAATTTCAGGACGTATTTCCGGAAGAACTTCCAGGAATACCTCCTATTCGCGATGTTGAGTTTAACATTGAGCTTATTCCCGGAGCTGAGCCAATCTCCAAGGCTCCTTATCGCATGGCACCGATTGAGTTAAAAGAGTTGAAAGACCAATTACAGGAATTGTTAGAGCGAGGTTTTATTCGCCCGAGTGTATCGCCATGGGGTGCACCGGTTCTGTTTGTCAAGAAGAAGGACGGTAGCATGAGATTATGTATCGACTACCGTGAATTGAACAAGATCACCATTCGTAATCGTTATCCCCTTCCACGTATCGATGATTTATTTGATCAGCTTCAGGGCGCTAAACATTTTTCCAAGATTGATTTACGATCTGGTTACCATCAGTTGCGAGTGAAAGAGCAGGACATTTCCAAGACTGCTTTTCGCACACGTTATGGTCATTATGAATTCTTGGTTATGCCTTTTGGTCTCACGAATGCTCCAGCTGTATTTATGGACTTGATGTAGGATCCCTAGATCATTCCATGGATTAAGCACACGATCAATGACACCAAAGATTAAACATTAAGAACTTTTTTTTTTAAAGAAACAAAGAGAGGCTACAACCCTTAATATGAAAAATAAATAATGGAGAAGCTAACCTAATTTTGACTAAACTAGGTGTATTTATACTAATAAGGATTTGCCTTTTAGGGCTTTCTATTTGGGCTTTTTACATCTTGGCCCGTATACATAATAAACATTAATTAACATTGTCTTTCGAGCTAGACTTTTATCTTGAATCTTCGAGTGACCGAAGCTTCTTTGTTCGGGTCCATTTATGTGATCCTAACACTTGATGAACCGAGTTTTTCATGAATTCTTGGACAAGTTCGTCATCGTGTTTATTGATGATATTCTGGTCTTCTCTAAGTCTAAAGAAGAACACGAGGAGCATCTCCGCACTGTTCTACAGATTTTACGACAGGAGAAATTATATGCCAAGTTTTCAAAGTGCAAATTTTGGTTGAGTAAGGTGGCATTTCTGGGTCACATTGTTTCAGCAGAAGGAATTACTATGGATCCGGCGAAGGTTGAGGCTATCACCAAATGGCCAAGACCGACGTCTGTGACCAAAGTACGGAGTTTTCTTGGATTAGCAGGTTATTACCGCAGATTCGTAGAGGGTTTCTCACGATTAGCCTTACCCTTAAGGCAGCTCAGAAGGATGACGGTGAAATCTGGGCAATTATTCAGAATATTGATCAGCAGACAGAGTTTCGTGTTGATGACTGATATGTGCTTAATTACACATATCTTTTACCTCTAAAAACGAGCTTAAATGACCAAAAACTGCCAAATATATGTTTTTCTAAGAAGGGTCTTGGGTGTGTACTCATGCAGCATGGGAAAGTGATTGCCTATGCCTCACGACAATTAAAGCCCTACGAGGTGAACTATCCTACTCATGATCTAGAGTTAGCAGCCGTTGTCTTCGCTCTCAAAATTTGGAGACATTATCTTTATGGCGAGTCGTGTGATATTTTTACCCTGATCAAAATGTGCCGTTAAGTATATCATCAACTGCAGGAGAGATTAAATATGAGACAGAGGCGTTGGTTGGAGTTATTGAAGGATTATGACACAAACATTCAGTACCATCCGGGTAAAGCAAATGTGGTGGCTGATGCTTTGAGCAGGAAGTCGGGTATGATAGCTGGTATCAAAGTGGAAGAAGAGATTATTCGTGACCTTGAGCGTTTGGATATCGAATTATGTGTTCGTGGACAGAGTGGTTTCTGGGCTAGTCTGAGGTTGCCCCTAACCTTAATTTCACAGATCAAGACAGCTCAGAAGGATTGACGGAGAAAATCTGGGCAATTAGATTGGGAAATATTAATCAGCAACCGAGGTTTTCGCGTTGATACGATGGAATTTATTATGGCAGGAAACTAAATTATGCGTACCAGAGGAACTACACTCGAGAAGCCTTGATGACTGATGGCACATAGTTCTTCATTTTTTCAGATTCATATCCAGGTTCGACGAAGATGTATCACGATCTCAAGCCAACACTTTGTGGAGTGGTATAAGCGCGGATGTGGCTACGTTTGTGTCAAAGTGTTTAAATCTGTCAACTGTTAAGATTGAACACCAACGTGCAAGTGGACTATTGCAACTCATTAGAGGATTCCTGTATTGGAAGTGGGAACAAATTATCCATGGTATTGTTACCCGGGTTCACCACGGACTCAGAGGAAGGTCAGACGATGCGATCGGGGTGTTTGTAGATCGCTTGACTAAATCGGCACATTTTCTTCCTTATCCGTAAGGATTACCCCGTTAGTAAAATAGCAGAAATGTTCCAACAAGAACATAATACTATTACACGGTAGTCCATCACGATCGTGTCAGATAGAAGATCCACGTTTCACGTCACGTTTTCGGCAAGGTTTACAGAAAGCTTGGGGAATCAGGCTCAAGTTTAGTACGTCTTTTCATCCTGAGACCGACGGACAGTCGGAGCGTACGATTCAAACATTAGAGGATATGTTACGTTCATGTGCTTTAGAATGGACAGGAAATTGGGATGACTATATATGTTAGTGGAGTTTTGCTTACAATAAACAGTAGCATGCGAGCATTAAATGCGCTCCTTTGAAAATGTGTTCTGGTAGGAAATGTCGTGCTCCTATTGTTGGGATCAGGTCGGTGAAAAAACGTATTCTTAGGTCCGGAAGATGATTGAGGTGACTAATGGAAAAGGTCGCCGTCCGCCAGGGAAAAGCTAAGGGAAGCGGCAACTACTCAGAAAGAGTACGCCGACATGCATCGCAGAGCTTAGAGTTCTAGCCCAGGTGACTTGTTTTCTTGAAAGTATCACCTACACGTGAGTCAGGCGTTTTGGTATCAAGGGCAAGCTTAGTCCTCGTTTCATAGGACCGTTTGAGATTATCGATCGTGTTGGTGAGGTTTCCTATCGTTTGGCATTACTCCATCAGCTATCTCATGTTCACAATGTGTTTCATGTATCTACTCATAGGTTACAATATCATCCTCTTCATGTTATCTCTTATCCATTCGAATCAGATCTTGAGGATTTATCTTACACGGAGAAACTGAGTCTTCTAGACCGTCAAGACCGAGTCCATGAGGTACAATACGCTCCCTTTTGTCAAAAATTCCTTTGGAAGAATCATCCCGAGCGAGGAAGACCCACTTGGAGAGACCGAGGAGTCTATATACGGACTTCTTGATAATCTTATCCCTATTTTTCTTCCATGATCTGGATGTTCTCTTTTCAGACTGTTCATGTTTTCTAATTCGAAGGACGAATTATTTTTTAAAGGGGGGAAGAGTTGTAAAACCCTAAATCCAGAACAATGCAAAATTACCAAAATGCCCCTAAGTCAGAAAATTTTTAATAAAACCTGAAATAAAATTCAATCAGTGTTATAAATAACAAAGTACATCAAGTGGACAAGTATAAAATTATATAAATCATAATTATCTTATATTATGCAAGGAAAAATAATATTTCTTATTTAATGCATTTTGCCGGAAATTATTATAATTAATTACTTATTTATGCCAATTAAATATAAAATAAATTAGGGAAATTATAAAATATTTTTAGGCAAAATTAAATCTGATTTTATCCCCTTGAATACCCAAAAAACTCGGCATTTTATGTTGTATATCTTTTTATATACAATTTTCATTTGTAAATATCTTAAAAACCATTTCCAAAAACCCTAAACAATTTAAAGTGGCGGCTCCTTAAATTTTGTTCAAGGCAAGAACGATTTTTCTAGGTTTTTGGGAGTACAAGGGAACTAAGATAAATTATAGGTTCATTAGTTTGAAGCTTGATTCGATTTAGGTGTTCTTTGAATTCGAAAATCTGAGCCGAACTCATAATTCATAAAAACATCCATAATTATTCAAGGTATTTTTATAACTCATTTACATTATATAGATCTGATATGCTTCTTGAGAAAAATACCATCCACTTTTATTTTGATTTATTACTAAACATGATCTAAACCTAATAATTGCATAGAATTGTATTCGCTCTAAATAAATTTATAGCTTCGATTTTTATAATTTTTATGACCTTGTATATATCATTCGTATGAACAAATAAATTGTTAGAAAAATTGTAGAAAAAGGTTAGATAAATATTGTGAATTTTCAATTCTTGCCATTTTTGAATTATGAAAGGAAATGAAGGAATAATTTGAAAAAGATTAAGTTAGGGTTTTTTATATTTTTTCCCCGGTCCAATAATGCTAATGAATGTAGAAAAATTTATGTTAATAATTGGGGAAAATTCTAATTAGGTTTTGGTGCATATTTTGGTTACCCGAATTGTGTTTTTAAACAAGTATAAGGGGGGTTTTGTAATTTCGGAAACGTTGTGGCTGATTAGACATGTATAATATAGATAGTATAAGATCGTTGAGAAAAATAAGTGGAAGGGTATAAATTGTCATTGAATAATTGTTAGGGGTAAACATGATTAATTATATATAATATATATATAATTCGAAGGGTAATTAAAACTGAGGAGACTAAAAGTGTAAATTATGAAAAGTACAAGGTATGGATCAGTAATTAAAGTATTAAGTATGAAAATACCATATTTGATATTATAAGGGCTTGTTTTGCAAAAATGGATAATTAAAGATCATGTTTAATTAAATTAATAACTAAAAGGACTAATTACGTAAATTATGTAATATCAAGGAGTTGGATTGTAAATACAGAAATAGAAACATGCTATTTATGGAAACTTACTATTTATAGAAACCTGCTAAATATAGAAACATGTTATTTAATGGGAACTTACGTATTTATAGAAACCAGCTAATTATAAGAAACATGCTATTTTATAAAACCTGTATTTATAGAACCCGTGGACTATATTTTTAGAAAGTCTATTTTTGGGAAGTTTAATTATGGAACTTATTAAATCAGGAAAGTTATCATTTATGGGAAGTTAATTAAGGAAAGTCTATTTTTGGAAACTTACTATAATTAGAAGCTGCTATTTTTGGAAAGTACCCAATATAACAAGAATACTAATCATGAAATATATTAATCATGGAATATGTTAATCATGGAACGTACTAATCAAGGAATCATCTGAATTTATAAAAGTTACTAAAAATAGAAAGTTACTAAAAATAGAAAGTTCTAAAAAAATAGAAAATTACTAAAAATGGAAAGATACCTTAATCATGAACAAGTAATTATATATCCCTTTAACATGTAAACGCATTAAGCAGGAGTAGCATTCCATCTTGCCCTTAATCCATCTCTTTCCGTTACTGCGGCTGAGGAAATAAGGTACGGAGTAATCCGTCCTTTCAGTAAGGACATTCTTTCCTTTTCAAGATTCAACCCAGAACTGCTATGCTTCCCCATTTTTATGTCTTTGCCATGATCCTTTACATGTTTGATTTCAGATTTATATCTATTGCCCCGAGTATATACGCATGACCATGAATTACATGACTTACCACACTAGTCCATGGAGGTTACCATGACCGTGAAACATGAGGCACCTGTGTCCGACTCTTTCGCGTTGAGAGTGATTTCACGCAGCGTCCCTTTTCATTTACCAATTATAATTTCATGTTTGGCCATTATTGAGTCAGGGCGTAATGGTGCATCCTAGTTTACAAGTTTACAACGTTCATTGGTGATTGGTTGGTGGTGCTCTACATCCCATCACATTGGAGCTGATCCCTCCACCCATATTATTATAAGAGGTCACCCTGACTATTACATGTTGAGGCAGCCCCTCTATTATATGCATGTATTCATGACATTATTATTATGAGCATGTAAAGAGTATCTGAGCTCGTGGGCATTCCTTATTATTTATGTTTATACTATCCATGATATCTCATGACATCTTTGACTTCACGTTACCATGCTTTACATGTTTATTTCCTATTCTTCATGACGCATTCTCCAGGTTTCCTCATGACACTTATGATCTTTCCGCTGCTTTATACTTATTATCCAGGATTCATACTTATTGATTACATCGTTATTATATCCGTTCACTGAGCGTTATGCTCAGCCGTATTTCTTTCTCTTTCTTATACGACAGGTATCTAAGGTAGATTGAGCTTGATAAGTGTGTGCTTAGAAGAGACCATTTAGCTTCCTTTCTCTTCTTATCAGCAGACACTTTGGTGTGCTATACTTATCTTTGGACACATGTGTTAGTCCTTTAACTTCTTTACTTATTCATGTGTCTCATAATCGGGGCGCGATGTTTGATTCCGCTTTCCACCTGTTTTCTATGTATTCATTATTACTTTAATGCCTTTATTATGCTTTGATATGACACCATGATTATGACGTTTCGGCCTCCTTTCCGGAGTGGGTCGTTACATATGATGTTAATGAGATCATGTTAAAATGGATATAAAAGGATTGTACCATGTTGTTTTTGTATAAAACTGGATAAATACAAATTAGGGTTTATAAAGGTTTCTTAATATGTTTCAAGTAAAAGTAATGCAAATGACATGTAAATCTTGTTTATGGACTTTTGGTTATGTTATATGATCACTAAAATAAAGTTATATTGGAAGTATAAATCTTGTACACACTTGGTTAATGTATAAAAAGTTCAAGTATGAACTTGTAGTTAAAAGGGACTTAAGTAAAGCTTATGTTTTCATGAGATGTTTATGACTTGTACATCTTGGTAACTTGGACAAATGGATAATATGTGGACTAATGGACTTATTATATGTAACACATATAACATATATGGTATATAAGAACTTGTGAAAATTTACTTAGTTGAAAAGTATATAAAACAAGTTAAACAAATAAGTATATATATGTATCATAAGGGAGCTATTTGGATTCGAAATCCAAACAGTGGGTTTAACTTTTTAAAAAGATACTACATCTCAAGACGAATCCGGGCATGTAAGAAACTTGAAAAACGGATAAATAACAAAAAAGTTACGGTAAAAACAAGTTATACGACAAATAAACGGATTATTAAAAGAATTTTTATAAAACAATTTATAAAAATTATATAAAACAGCAAATTTAGTATTTTTAACAGATTACACATATTTTTAGGATTCCAAAATGATAAGAAACGAAAATTTTCAATTAATAACGAATGAGTTATGAATTTCACGAGTTTACGACAATTAATACTTTTATAAAACTATTTTTATAAAAGTTACTGTTCATGACAGAAACTTTTATTTTTGTAAACCTCATAAATCATTAGAACTTTCAATTATGAGAACGTGCTCGAAAGAATCTCTAAAAACGGAGCTATAACGAATAAAATACGACGTTTACGATAATTAAAACTATAAAAATAACTTTATAACTGGTGTGAACAGTAAAATGTACTGTTCATCAGAGGGTCAAAAATATGAAAATGTCAAATTATGATAACTCGTCCTAATACGAAAGCATGGGCATAAGAAACGTCAAAATTGGACTTAAAACGCGAAAGTTACGCCGGTTTTACTACAACGGTAATTAGAAACGTTTTTACTTACTTAACACAATTTTACCAAAACGATTAGATGGTGATTGAACTGTATAAACCTATATGTGGTATTAGTTAAGCAAAGTGCTATATTACTAGGGAGTTTCATAATGAGGCCTCTTCGGGGTAACATTAATGTTTTTAACGAAGAGGATCTCCCTCTGCTCCTTGATTCTAGGGGAGGTTCTCATGTCATAAATGTCCCATAATGAGATGTGGAAGATTTCTCCAGTTGGAAAGATATGTTTCTTGTCTAACTTGATGGACTAGAACCCTTTCTTCTTTAAAACATAGAAAATGGACCATTTGTTCCTAAATCTCCTGCTTCCACTCCTAAAAACTTTCTACCTAAACCTAAAAAGTAGTGGATAGCTGTTGACATAAGGCTTGAAAATTATGATAAGAGACTAAAAAGTATCATTATCTTGTTTCTCCCTAATGTCATAATGAAAGTTATCATCAAGTCTGCCACTGCTA
The DNA here is from genome assembly GCA_026074375.1 of Tanacetum coccineum. NCBI lineage: Eukaryota > Viridiplantae > Streptophyta > Magnoliopsida > Asterales > Asteraceae > Tanacetum > Tanacetum coccineum. The sequence continues at coordinate 18,664 of BQNB010098971.1, forward strand.
GAGAAACGTGGAATGATGTAATTCTAAGTCATGAGGGACCCTCTAAAAAAGTGATACCAAGATTGCAGCACTAAGACTAAAGTTCAATGGTTTTAAAGCACATAAAGGTGAAAAGGTGCAACAAACCTACACTGTGTTGAAAATCTTGTTAAATGAACTTGAAAATAAAGATGTTAAAACTCTTAAAGTTGAGGTAAATGCCATGTTTGTGAACAACTTACCAAGAAAATGGCTAAGCATGAATCAGACTTAGAGAGCCATCAATTAAATTAAGAATGACAGTTTTTTTTGTTGGGTCAAGGGTTTCCTCGGTAAATGTATTACTCTAAAAAAGCAGTTCAGTACAAAGGATGTGGGTGAGTCCCACATCTCAGCCTGTTACATAGGCATAAAGCGAACACAACAAGCATAACTACTCTATAGGAGGATACTACTAAGATTAGATTACAATTGACTCAACAAACATCAAAAAATCTATTAAGAATGACAGTTTGGCTACTCTATTTGGCAAATACAAATATAAAGAGGACCTGCTTGATCAAATCTATGAGTCTGAGACTAAAAGATTTACCATTCAGAGTTCCAGCTCAAAATCCTTGATTTCTAACTCATACTTTCAGGACAGCGACTTAGATGTTGAAGAAGACACCGAAAACAATAAAGAGTTTTTGGCTGACCTAAATGTAGAATTTCATGATAGAGCACTTCTCGCTGATTTGAAAAGATTCTACAAAAGGTCAGGAAGGGTTGGTGTAGCTAGAAAACCCATGGATAAATCTAAAGAAACATGCTTTCCATGTGGGAAACTAGGACACTTTCAAAAAGACTGTCGTTTTACTAAAACATCCTCACCATCTTATCCTTCCTCGGATAAATTTAAAAAAAAAACCAAGTTTTAAACAAATTCTTTTTCCTCATCACATCAGCACAATCAATCTAGTGATAATGATCAAAAGGATTATAAGGTCAGATAATGGCCTTATTTACTTAAAAAATTAAGGTTGTGTCAAAACAGAAGAATGAGAAGGGGTTGGTTGCTGAGTCATTTGATTATATGAAGAATCATTGTCATCATAGGATGAGGGTACTACAACAGTTAAGGCATTTATGTTTATCGTTGATGATGAACCCCCATTGTGGGAAAGACTGACGCTAGATCAGGTCAGTGGGTTGAAATCACCATGAAAAAGGTACAAAGACTTCTTACTAAGAATGATGGTAATGAAAGGAAACATGTTCTAGACTATACTAAATTAGATCTTCATTATGTGGAAGATTAGAGGAAGAACTTGCTCAAAAAGTTCAATTCTCTTAAACAAAAGTTGTCCTCATGTAATTTTAAAATCATTGACCTTAAAATTATCAAAGTTCAAAATCTGACCCTTCAGCATGAAGTTACCAGATTAAATTTGGCTAACGAGTTCCTAAAGGATGAAGTCTTTGAATTAAAGAAAGTTGTTGATAAATGGACTTCTAATAAAGTTTTGTTAGACTAATTGCTCAATGATCAAGTACCTGGTAACATTGTTCGTGCCCTGGGTGGAAGAGGCAAATAGAAAGACACAAATTCCTTAAAGGATATTGTCTTCATAAAGGCTGAAGATTCTTTTATTAAGAATTCGCTTGAGTATGCCACTAATAATGAGTCAGTAAATGATAATCAAGAACCTCTACCTCCTTTTCCTAAACTTTTAGGGGCCGAGCCTATTGGTACATCAAAAGGTGTTACCTTCACTATTGATTTGAATTAGACCTCCCATTGGTACATCAAAAGGTGTTACCTCCACTATTGATTTGACTTAGACCTCCATAGTATACAATAAGACTAAACATGTAACTAATAAAGAATCACTAATAAAGCCTGTCAAGAAAAAATCTCAAACTAAAATACTTGTTATCCTTGACCCAAATCCTGAAAAGAAGGCTGACTCAATGACTGAGGAACTTTTCTTTACCCTAATGAAAGAAGTCAAAGGACTTAAAGAACAGATAAAGCATTCATTTAAAACTCATCTCTTGTCTCTCAGACAGGGGGTTCTAAATCTGGAAAGAACAAGCAAAAGGTTAAATTTGTAGTTTCAAATATCACCTCTCAAAGGACTGTTACAATAAACCTCAGTGTTCCATATGCCAATCCACCGACCATCTGACCAAATAACACCCTGATCAAGTTGTTGTAAGAAAGATCCTGACTCAACTAAGAGCTCAGACACCTTAGGCCACATCTTCTAAGAAGACAATCATAATTCCTAAACTTTTCAAACCATGCAAGTATTATGGGTTCAATGACCATCACTCTGATGAGTGTGAATATTACCCTAGACATGAAATCTATGGTAGTATAGCCCATGAAACCACTGACTGTGATAAGAAAGCCTTTCCCAGCAACAGGAAGCCCAAGATTGCTAATCAGCAATCAAAGGAACCCACTGAATAGTGGGTTCATAAAAGAAACTAATAAGTTTCAATATGTGTGCATGATTACTTAAAGAGATTTGTATGGTATCTAGATAGTGGTTGTTCTAGACACATGACAGGGGTTAAACAATATCTGCATAAATATTCAAAGTAGTCAGGTCTTAAAGTGGTATTTAGAGACAACTCCTTAGGTGACACAAAAGGATATAGCTTTGTGAACTGTAATAGAATCACTTTTACATGGGTTACTTATGTGAATTGTCTTAAACATAACTTGATCAACATCATCTAGTTGTGTGATGCAAACTTTAAGGTTATGTTTACCAAGTCTCAAGAAACCATATTCTACCAAAACAATGAAGTTGAGCTAATTGCTCCTAGAAGAATAGATGTCTATGTCATTGATATGTCATCCTACCAAAAAGAAAGCAATGTCTATTTCTTTTCTAAAGCATCAAACAATGTATACTGGATGTTGCATAAGAGACTATCATATCTCAACTTCAACAACACTAAAAAATTAGCCAAACAAAACCTAGTGGCTGGTCTCTATTCTCTCACTTTTTCAAAAGATAAACCGTGTTCAGCTTGTGAGAAAGGGAAGCACCATGGAGCATCATTCAAAACAAAATGACCATTTTCTATCAGCAACTGCTTACATCTCCTTCATATAGATTTGTTTGAACCTGTTAATCCTCAAACCACCAGTCACAACAAGTATACCCTTGTCATTATAGATGAGTACTCAAGGTACACTGGGGTGTTTTGCTTGAAAATAAAAACTAGAGTAGCTGAATGCACATGTCATCCATTAGAAGAATGGAAAATATAAATGATGTGAAAGTAAAGGAGCCGAGGAGTGATAATAGAACTATGTTCAGAAATCACACACTCGAATAATTTTGTGATGGAAAGGGAATTTCTCAAAATTTCTCATCTCCATGCACCCCTGAACAAAATCATGTAAATGAAAGAAGAAACAAAACCTCGATTAAAGTAGCTAGAACTATGTTAAATGGTTCAAGATACCCAAAACAATTTTAGGAGAATCTATAAACACTGCATGCTACATTAAATACAAATCAATCGTTATGAATAGACATGGGAAAACATCATATGATCTCTTCATAAGAAGATCACCTTATGTCACCTACTTTTATGTATTTAGATGTCATGTGTTCATTCACATTCACAGAGATCATTTAGGAAAGTTTGATGAAAAGGATGATGATGCATTCTTTCTTGGGTACTCCCATATGGCTAAAGATTTTAGAGAATTCAACATCAGAAGAAAAGAGCTAGAAGAAACCTTTCATGTCACCTTCAATGAAGCTGATGAAGTCATAAGGCACACTGGTATTGAAACTGATGATATTAACTTCAATGAGAATAGATCTTTCCCTTATGATGAATTCTTGGTATCTAGAAAACCCTTTAACCAATACACATGGTATGCTGACTCTATACCATATGTACTAGCCTTTGATCCCCTCTCAACAAACAACATCACCATTGTCCTTGATCCCATCACCCCTTCAACTGAAATCAGCAATCCATTTTTTAAGTCACCTTATTCACCAGTTATTGATGATGTTAGGATTGAAAAGGTATCAATTATGATACTTTAGTGGTTTATTTAATTTAGTTATGCTTAGGCTTTATTTTATAATGTAATAGTAAGTTATGTTATAAGATTATGTAAGCTTTAGTTAAAAATAGCTTACATACCAAAGTCTAGGGACTAATTAGCAATTAGTGGAAAATATAGAAGAGTGATTAGCACTCTATAAATACCCCTTCCCATCTAATGGGAAGGTTAAGGCTTGTAATTCACTTTCCCTCCTATTTCTCTTTTCCTTGTTATAAAATTAAAAATTGTGAAAACTAGTCTTCCTCTCTTATTCTCTCAAGCTTAACCGAATTCTATAGTGTGATTTAATATTCATTCGACCTAACAAGTGGTATCATACGCCATTAGAGTTTAAGAGTGATTTACATTATGATTTTCGATGTGTTTCTCAAGAGGACGTGATCGGTTTCGAGCTTATTGTGCATTTTCGACATCATAGTTCGGCTTCTATTCATTTTTGATACACTACATTATGAAGACGTGAGAAGATTTAGAGTATTGGATAGATTTCTTTAGTCATCTTTATTGTATTGTCTTGTGTTTTGATCGAGTTGTAATTGATACACATAAATTTTGATTTTTTTGGTTTTATCGAAATTTGTGTGATAAGACTCTTATCATTTTTTGATAGTTGTTTCTTGTGTATTATTGAAATTGTGAAGATTTTTCGATACATATCTTAAAACGTTTTTATTCCATTAAATTTGTCGTCCTTACGGTTTTATCATGTTGATGATACATTTTTCGATGGAAACTTACTAAGAAATAGTTTATCAAAATTACTTAGTTTATCAAAAGTTGATAGGAACAAAGTTTGTGTTATCGAAATTAGAAACTAAATGATGTCCGAGTTCTGTTTTAATCGAGAAAAGAGTTGTCTGAGAAGTTTACAGAAGTGTTGTCTGATATCGGGTGTCATCGAATTTGCACTTCTTGTTGAAATTGTTCATTTTTGACATAATGTCACTCTCCTAATCGAAATCTGGTTATTTTCATAAGCTCCTCAACAAAATTAGACTTTTTGATAGCCTAACCGTTTTTTATCTAGATTGTACAAATTTTGATACCAAGGGAATTTCAATACGGAACACTAAATTTTGATTCTGAGGCATTGATAGTGTAGAATTTCTATACTTGGAGGATCAATATCTTCACTATGGACAACGTGTGACCTTTTTTTGACAAAGTCTACTTATTTTTTATACAGTTGAAATTTTGATACTTTGACAATAATTTTTATTGAACAACAACAAGGCATAATCACAAAACACCATTGTTATTAACCGTAGTTAATTCATTTTAAGTCACAAGTATAACTCTTTTTCATCTACAAATATCCGTTTCTTGAATCAAAAAACATGTTGACTTCAAGTGCACATCAACAATCACTTGTTGATGCCAGATCGAAGACTCATCCTCCAATGCTTGAAAGGGGAAGCTACATACCATGGGCAAGTTGATTCAAACGTTATCTTAATCGAAAGAGGGAGATACAAAAGTCTCTTAATCATTCGATTGATGTTGGTCCATATAAGTTTAAAATGAGTCTACAGAGATCGGTTTATTGAGTCACAAAACATGTCGACTTCAAGTGACATCAAACATAGCTTGCTGATGTCGTTTCGAGACTCATCCTTAATGCTTGAAGGGGAAGTTACTACATAGGCAAGTCGATTAGACGATTTCTTTAACCAAAAAAGGAAGGAACAAAAATTTCTTAATCCATTCGATGATGTTGGTCCATTTGAGCATTAAAATGATTCAACCAGATACAAATCGAGACCAATACCTAAAACTGAAGACGATCTTACGAGTGATGCTTTGAAACAATATGAGGCTGATATCGAAGCAATGAATTTGATTATTATCTCTATACCAAATGATATCTACAATTCTATTGATTCATGTCAAACGACATGAGAAATGTGGCTTAGGGCTGAATACCTAATGCAGGGAACCGCGTTGTCTGTGGTAGACAGGGAAACACGGTTTAATAATAAGTTTGATCAATTCATTGTTGAACCTGAAGAATCACATGTGTTAGTCTATAAATGTTTTTCATAGGTGATGAATGATTTGAAACAAAACAAAATTAAACTTCCCATTGTCACCATCAACACTAAATTCCTCAACTGCTTACAACTTGAATGGATCAATTATGTCACGTGTGTTCGTTTAGCAAAAGATTTAACAAAAGACCCATATGATTATTTGTTTGATTACGTTCAACAATATGAGAAAATTGTCATTGCTTCTAGAGCGAAAAAGTCAGAAAAGACTCATGATCCTCTTGCATTAGTTGCACACACAAGTTCTTCATCT
>BQNB010098972.1:0-25033 GCA_026074375.1 Tanacetum coccineum
GATCTTTTGTTCGGGAACTTATTATGATAATGTTCCAATTGAGAACATTATATTGATGATATATTTTTTATTTCTTTTTAGGACAATTTTTTAATTTTTTTTTTTATTATATATATACTAAAAAAAGAAAATTCTTTTTGTATTTTTTTTTATTATATGAAAAAATAAGCAAAATAACTTCACACGGAAGGATCTTCAAAGCACTACTTGTTAAACGCAACGACAATCGTATACAATCCTCCCCGGCAGCGGCGCCAAAAATTGATTGTTTTCTTAATGTATATATAAATAATATATAATAATAATATACTACTTATATTAACCAAATCAAACCAAGTGACCCTTGATAAGGTTTCAAGAAATAAAATCAATGAAATCCGAGTAGTATATGATATTTCCGGGTCATTTATCCCCAACGAGGAATGCAATGGAAAGTCGTTTGTCGATTTGATAATTGATGTTTGAATGACAAAGATTTTGATTGGTTTTTTAAATCTACGGGAAATTTAATGCAATCTATACTAAAAACAATTAAGGTAGCACAAATTTAAACTAAAAATGCAAACGGGAATCCTAAAAACGCGTCTAAATTATTCTAAAACAAAAAACTATTTTTTTGTATTTTTCTGAATTAATTTTCTATTTTTAAATGACTTTCTAAAAATTTAAACTTCGAAAAATGATTAAAATTAACAAATGAAGTTGGAAAAATCTGAAAATTTGCACAAAAGTCCTAAAAGTTGTAAAGAATGCAGGAAAAATAAGCTGGATAAGCCAGCTTAAAAAATAAGCTACGAAAAAGCCAGAATAAGCTTCGAATTGTTAATAAGGAAAAAGACCCAAAATGTTGTTAAATGAATTGTTTGTGCAAAACAAAACGGAAAAGACCCAAGGGCGCTTGTGTTAGCAGAGTGTGGTGTGTGAGAACGTTTGGTGAGTGGGTTGAGGTCCCGAGTTCGAGCCCTGCTCACTTGGGACTTCCCCCAACTCCCAAAATTTTTTTATTTGCCATTTTTTACAACTTTTTAGTTAAGCTAAAAATAAGCAACTTTTCCAAAAGCACTTTTTATATAAGCCACAAATAAGCACAGAAATAAGCTAAATAAGTTGACAGGAAGCTTATCTTAAAAAAAACTAAAACTGTTGCATTTTCTAAGGCAAATAAGCAAATGTAAAAGAGAGATAAGCTAAATCAGATAATAAGCTATACTTAATTAGCAACAAAGAACAAAAATAAGCATCTAAAAGGACTTAACCTAAGCTTAAAATGACAGAATACTTAAAAAGCTATAATACTTAAAGTTTCTAAGCTAAAATGCAAATAAGCTCAAATAAGCTCTGTCCTAAGTAAAATAAGCTAAAGTAAGCTAAAACTAACCTAATAAGCAGATATAAACCTAAATTAAGCAAAAATAATAAGCAAAAAGCATAGAAAAGGCAAATAAGCACTTATGCCAAAAACAGTCACCCAAACAGCCTTAGGGGTCACTTTTGGGCTTAAATTTAAGCCCCTAAACAGAACCTTATGGCTTAAAGGCTTATATACCCTTAAAATTTGAACAATAAGCTTCTTAAATCAACAAGCAGAAAGGAATTTGAAACAAATATAAGCCAAGAAAAATGCTTATTAAAAGGGATGTCTACTCTGGTCTTAACACTTAAAAACTACTAACTACTAGATTTTAGGATCAATTTAAGTTAAACTAAAATGACTCAAGTGTCAAAACTCATTTTTGACCCATTTTCACCCATGAAAACAGTTAAACCAAACACCCCCTTAAACATATTTTTACCAATTTTAACTTGATAACTTGATTTTTTATGAACAAACCCTTAAGACCAGATTATAAATAACTTATAACCAACCCAATGAGCAAATTTTAACAACAGTTAAGCACTCAAATAAGCTGGAATAGATTATGCATTTTTATAAGCTAATATGAGACAGATTCTAAGAAAACTTATAAATATGAAATCTAAGCTACATGTTGGCTTACATAAGCATCCAATAACATGAATAAGCAACAACAAGAACATACAAAAAGTAAATAAGCAAGAATAAGCACTAATAAGCAATGCTACAGTAAAAGATTAAAAATGAAAGAAAATAAAACTTACAAAGCCTTTGCTTAAACAGGGCAAACAAGCTTATAAATAAGCTAATCTACATACTCTAGCTTATCAAAAGACAAGCTAGTAATGTCCATAAGCCCTTCCATTTCTGGCTTATCTTCCAAATAAGTTATGGTATTTGAGGATGGATTTTTTTAGTTTTTTCTTAAGTACTTTATATATAAATTAAAACAGGTTGCTTATATGTTTTTATAAGAGCTTAAAACAGCTTATGAGAGACTTTTACCAATAAGAAAAACAGGAATTCAAAATTTTACTTAAAAACTTCAAACTTTCATTAATACTAAAAACAGGTTACAAGGCTTGGAAAATAAAAGACAATAATCAAAATGACTTAAAAATAAGCTGAATATTAAAAAACTAGGTTAAAACTACATGCCTCATTCGTGCTTACAAAGTCCTATTTATATAAAGACTAAGAAGGTTCTAGGATGTGTGTTTCTTGTGTGAGACATAAGGAAGTTGTGCTTCATGTGTGAGTGCTTCAAGTCTTTCATCTTGGCCATTGAATTTGAGTGGTGCCCAAGTCCATTGATCTTGACCCTCCAATATTTGTCATCTTTCTTAGACGAATGGAAATTTAGGGGATTGCCAAGGTGGATTTGGCCATTTGTGGAGTGGGGTTGAAGGTTTAATGGATTTTGTTATGTTGTTGCAGGGGTAACAGAGGAGGGAGATGATGAATAGTATTAATGGCGGGAATTGGTTTATGGTTTGATTTGTGTCGTAGTTGGCCCCTGAGTTTGGTATTTGTTTGCACTGTTAGTCCTTAAAGGACTAACAACGTTAGTCCTTAAGGATGAACGATGTAAAAGGTATAGATGTGATGGTATTAACAGCAGTTAAATGGGATTGGGTTATGGTTTTGGGCTTAGGACTTGGGTCGGGTGTTATAAAAGGAGAGTTGGGCCTTTTATAAGTCTTTAAGGCTTATTAAGTCTTCATAATGTTTAAATGGGCTGACCCGGCCCATTAGATGGGTACGGGTTAGCCCATTTAACATTTCTTTGATATCGGCTCCGCCTTTGACTTTGACTTTGTCAAGGTTGACTTTGACTTTTTGACTTTTGGTTTGACTTTTCTTTCACGCTCTTTCCGTTCTCGTGCTCGATTTTGTCGTTTTGGCTTCATTTTTGTCCTTTTCTTAGATATTCGTTACCTGCACAATACAAATGCAAAACATACAATACAATGTATTTTTGGTACGTTTTTTGGTCATTTACGTCCGGTTTTAATGGAAAATGGTATGTGTAATTAAGCACATACCTGAATGTTCCCTCCATAAATCATCATCGGGCTTTTAAAAAAATCAGAAATGAGCTGGAAAAATTAAAGCCCCGATGAGATAAGAGATGAGGAGAAAGGGTTGGTTGGGTGGTTAAAATTCTAGGTTTAAGAACATAATGTTCAGAAATATCATCCACCAATTTTAGAGTCAAAATTCCCGTATCAGGCTCAGCATCAAAGTAAATTCCATTATCATCCGGTGGTTTCGTAGGAGGACGAGGGGATGATGGAACATCAAAATGAAATGACTCATTTTTAGGAAGTAAAGGGGAATCATTGCTAAGCAATTCTTCAAGGAAAAGGATATCCCCTTCAGAGTCATAGTCATCATTCTTCATGCCTGGTGGCATTGAGTCATCCGGAGTAAGAAAAATATCAATCTCCTCTATAAGAGAGTCACTACCCTCAACGAGGATAGGAGATGGAGAGAAAGATTCGATTACGGCATCAGAATTTTCAGAATTAAATTCTTCCGGAGGTCGAGGAGATGAATTATCATACAATAATTTCTCAACAAGATGAATTTCTTCCTCTGGATCAAAGTCGGCTTTATCAATTTCTGTAGAAATCAAATCGATATGAGCGAGTTCACCGGAGAACTCCTCGAGAAGAGAATCAAACTTAGGAGAAGAACTAAACTAATCATCGTAAATAGAATTGAACTTCGCGAAGGCTCGGGAGTATGAGTACTAACAGTAGCTGCCTGCTCTAGTTGCCGAAGCTCTTTCTTTTTATTAATTTTAATACTCATTCCATTGAATTTTCCCTTAAGCTCGTCAATCTTAATTTCACATTCCCTTCTATAACGAATATCTATTCTCTCATTACAATAATCTTTGATCTGAATTTGATTAATCATACTTTTCATTCCATCTAAATACTGCTGCTTCAGATCCTCCATATCTTGGATACTCATTTATTGAGGAGGTTGATGAATGACGGGAAACTGTGGGGGTTGGAATTGGTCAAAACTGGAAGAAATAGAATTATAACAAAGATTAGGTTTGTAGAAATTCTGGTTCATCGGTTGACACTGAAAATTCTCATGAGGACCCCCGTAGTTTTCACAACAAGGAAATTGTTGTGGAAAACTTGGTGAAGTTTGTGGAAAATTATTATCAAAGTTTTGATTGAAACACAGGTCCTGATCGTAGACAAACAGAACTTGAGTTGGACAATCATAACCATAATGAGCATCGTTCCCACATGACTCACAAGTACACCGTTGGCAAAATAAATCATCTAACGGAACTCCACCACCGTAACAATAACGTTGGTCGATTTGTAGAGGACTTTGTGAAAAAAATTCACTAGGGTCTTGATTATAGACAAATGGATCTTGAGGTGTATAACCAAAGTTAGGATTGTCATTGTTGATATTGGTCAAAACCGAAAGAATTAGAATTATAGCAAAGATTAGGTTCATAGAAATTTTGGTTTAACGGTTGACACTAAAAAGTCTCATGAGGACCCCCGCAGTTTTCACAACAAAGATATTGTTGTGGGTAACTTTGAAAACTTCGTGGGAAATTATTATCAAAGTCTTGATTGTAACACGGTTCCGGATTATAGATAAACGGAACTTGAGGTGGACAATCGTAACCATTAATGAGATTTGTTTCCACAAATCACAAGAATACGTTAGGTTGTGGAGGTGGGTTGAAAATATTTGGAGAACCAATGAAAGAATTTGGATTTGAATTATTAACGAATGATTTTTTAACTTCATAACAACATAAAGCACAAACTTCATCCGTATAATTTCTTCTACACCGCTCACAAGTACATTGTCGACAATATAGACCACCAAACGGACCTCCACACTTGCAACAACCACGTCGGTTGTATGACGACATTAGAATTAAATAGATAGAAGGATAAGAAGATTATTTTTAGATTTTTATGAAAGATAAATATAAAAGAAAATTTTTTTTGGGACCGATAGTCAAAGGTGCGCGGTAGCTTTCTAGAAAACGCACAAAGAAGCGAAGGAGCGGGTAAACGCGAAGCGATTTAAAAACCTTCTCCTTTCAGGTCGAAGTTCGTCGGATCAACCCTCCTTATACCTCTTTTATAATTTGTAATCTAAAGGTGAGCCGGATTCACAAGTGAAACAACGGTTGATTTTGTTGTTTTTTCAATTTTTTTGGAATTTTTGATTACTTGATAATAGAAGAAAATATTCACAAATGAAAGCGATAACTTCATGAGGAAGGGTCTTCAAACACTAATCTTCAAACGTACACAATAATCGTTTCACAACCTCCCCGGCAGCGGCGCCAAAAATTGATTCTTTAAACTTAATTATATATATATATATATATATATATATATATATATATATATATATATATAACTAGTATCAAAATATCAATTAATAAGAGTGAGTAAATATTCAAAGAGGGTTTTAAAAGTTACTTTTACCCAAAGTAAAATCCAAAACCTTCCCGGGTTTGAATAATCAAGATTTTTTATTTGTATTATATTTCTACTAATAATATTCAAAAACAAACAAACAAAAGTAAACCATTAAAGCAATTAAATAAAAACGTTAACGAGAATTAAAAACGCGACTCTAAAACCTAAATTATCAAATTTAAACCCTACAAAAGCAAATTTAATTTTTAAAAGTCCTAAATGATAAAAGAAAATTTTAGAAAAAATAATTATATTTTTTTGACTTTTATTTAATTTATTATGAATTAAAAACACTTTTAATCTAAAAAATTAATTAAAAATACTAAACTACATTGGAAAAATCTGAAAAAATTGTAAAAAGTCCTTTGAACAGTGTTGAACCTAGGAAAAATAAAATGAGCAAAACAACTTAGTAAAATAAGCAAGAAATAAGCTAAAATAAGCTGCTAGGCTAAATGGCTAAAATGACCTTAAATAAGAAATAAAACAAACTATAACTGAAAAAGTCCCAAGGGCAGATGGTTAAGTGTGTTAGTGTGTGAAGGGAAGGTCACAGGTTCGACCCCTGTGACCTCTTTTTTTTTTTACAAAACATTTTTTTGGTTTTCTTTTTTAAAAAGCTATAAAATAAGCACAAATGAAAAACTTTAACAAAGGAACTTTTTATAAATCTTAAAAATAAGCTAGTAATAAGCTAATTGCAATGACAGATTGACTTTTTTAACTAAGTTACATAAAAGCTAAACTGTTTAGCTTTTTTAAACACAATAAGCAAATAAAAAAGGCAAATAAGCTTAAAACAGATGAAGCCCTAAACCTAATAAGCAAATAGGATTAAAAATAAGCAACGAAAATAAGCTGAAAGGGACTAAAAAGCACTAAGACAGAATGCATTAAAAACAGACAAGCAGGCTAACAAGCTACTTTCTAAGCTAAATTTAAGGGGCTTAATGCACAAGCTAAAGGCTAAAAAGTGAAAACATATAAAGCTAGTACTACTGAGAATAAGAAAAATCAAAATCTAAGCATTTTGAAAAACATTTAAGCTAATATAAAAGCATTTAAAAAGAGCTGTTAAGCCATATTTTTAATATTTTTAATTTGGTAAAAACTAAATAAGTTACTTGTAGCCTACATTTTTAGCTAGTAAATGAGCTTATAAAACTAACATAAGCTCAAACATATCTAACCTATACTCTAATGAACTTGTGCAAGAAAAATCATAAGCTAAAACACACTTAAGCTTATCTAAATTTGACAATAAAAAAAAGGCTTTGAGACTTTTAAAACTTGCATACTACCTGAACTACAAACAATGGAACTTATGATTTTTGGCAAATTAGACTACATATGCAAAACCTATACTCTTTTTATGCTAATAAATTTTACGACTTACATAAAGCATAAAAAAAGATAACTAAAGTGCATTTTATAAAATCTAAGCTATAAGCAGTTTTAAATGAGCAACAACATCACAGTTTTAAACCATTTATGCAACAGACCATGAAAATGAGTTTGACTTTAAAAACTTATAAAAGCTGTTTATAGACCTAGTTTAAGTAATCAATTTGGTTTTAAGAGCCAAATGGTATATTGACTAGCAGTACTAACATCAGTTAGTGCTGTTATGCCAAACACTAAACACTCCTTTAAACTTTAAAAAACAAATTTTAAGCTAAACTAGACTAAGATAAGCTTTAAAATGATAAAACAGATTGAAATATATGAATATTAAGGACATTTAAGCAATTATAATAGAAAAATAAGCACTGAATTATAAGTTACATTACTAAGCAGTTTTAACTATGAATAGGACTGTTTTAACTAAAACTTAAGCTAAACTATTTTAAACTAAAATCTAGACACATTAAGCTAACACTAGATTAACTAAACACAAATAAGCTAAGGATGAGTAGAAATAAGCAATCATGAGAATAAATAAACAGAATGAAATGCTGAGAAGGAAATAAGCTTGAAATGAGTAAAAATGAATGTACCTTTGTCATGTGCTTAAACAAGGACAAAATGCTCAAGAGAGCTTATCAACTAGCTCTAGTTTATCAGAGATAAGTTGGTAATAAAGCCATAAGCCCATCCTTTTCTGGCTTATCATCCAATAGCTAGAATCCACAATACTTAACCAACTGATATGAAATTGGACCAACTTGTACAAATAAGCTTTGAAAGCTTATTGGAACAAGTAGAGAACTGAATTGAGACTTAAAACAGCTTATGAAAACTTAAAAACAGCTTAATGAGTTTTGAGTAAATAAGAAATAAAAAATTGGAACAGGACAATGTAAATTAAAATTGACTTTTATTAATTTATAAAAAGAGTACAGAACTTGAATCCATGAAAAATAAGCATAAAAATAAGCTGAAATTAATCTTACACTACTCCTAAAATTAAATTACACTCCATTTTTTGAGAGAAACCTAAAACTATTTATATAAAAACTAAGAATCTTGGGTCTTGATCTTGTGTTTGTTCTGTGAGAGGGTCGAAGTCTTTAATCTCAGCCATCAAATAATCTTGGTCACCAAGTCTAGCAATCACAGCCATTGATTTTGTCCCATGTCCCTTCCACTAATTAGAAAACTTAGGATTGCCAACATAGCATGTCTTCTTGTTAAGGAGGGGGGGTTAAGGTTAGGTTTTATGTTTTGTCGGGTTGCAGGGTTGGATGATAAAGACGGGTGAATAGTGGTGTTTGGCGAGAAAGGTATGTAGGGTTAACGGGAGTTAGGGGTTAGGGACTAACGGTGTAAAGATTAGGACTAAGTTTGTTAGTCCCTAAGGACTTGTGGTGAAATAGAAAAAGGACTAGAGGTGTAATGGACTAACGGGTGTTATGGTTTAGGTGTTTTGGGCTTATGAATTGGGCCGGTTAATATGGTTTTGGACTTTAGGCTTTATAAGGGCTTAACAGCTTAAGGCTTATGATTGATGATTAATGGGCTGACCCGGCCCATTAACTTGGGTGCGGGTTGGTCCATGCACACGTCTTTGGCTTCGACTTTGACTTTGACTTTTTGACTTTTCACGCTCTTTCCATTCTCTTACTCGGTTTTATCAGTTTTTGCTTTGTTTTTTTCCTTTAGTGAATATCCGTTGCCTGCTCAGTTTACAAAGCAAAACACACATATATTTGGCATTTTATGTCCGTTTTTGGTCATTTAGTCTTGTTTTTATAAGTAAAAGGTATGTGTAATTAAGCACATACCAGCGTTTCTGTCACGAAGCTTGCCACTGGCCGATTGGTCAATGGTTCATCTTGTGACGGGATTAACATGGTCATAAAAGATTTAGACTTGGAGCCAAAGGTCGATGCCATGATAAGGGACTTTTTGTAGTACTCCTTGAAACGAGTCTATGCTTCTGAGAGAGATTCTCCTTGATGTTGTTGGAACATTAGGATATCGTTGCGAAATTTTGCTGTCCTTCTCGATGGAAATAATTGAGCAAGAAAACGAGTAGTAAGATCCTCCCATGTGGTGATGGATCCTGCTGGAAGACGTTCAAGCCAGTTGCTAGCTTGATCGCGAAAGGAAAAATGAAATAAACGCATGCGTGTTCTTTCCCTGTTTTTACCGTCAAGGTCGAGTGAGTCCACAAGTTTTAAAAAATCCTTGAGGTGTTGGTTTGGATCCTCCAACCGAAGTCCGTGGAATGAGCATCCGTTTTGCACCAACCGGATGGTGTCAGATCGAAGAGGTACCACATTGTTCCCTATGGTGTGACATTTCACGTTTTCAAGATCAATATTAAATCCCGACTTATTTTATATTTTTACTTTTAAGTAAAATTATGAATTTTGCTTTTAGCCGATTTGGTGAAAATTCTCTTTCTAATAATTCGTGAGCCGTACATTGGGTCGTTATCCGTTTAAATATCATAAGAAGTTAAAAATCCTACATTATGCCACGTTGGCTCAAGAAAAAAATATTATTTTTAGAATCTTCATTGGTTCCTGCGTCTTAGCTAAAATCCTTGTTAAAAAATTTATACACTTACGTATACCTTTTATATTTTTACTTGCACCAAAAATAATACATCAAATTTAACAAAAAAATAAAAAATATGCCATAGCCCCCCTCTTTGCTGCCTCCTTCCTAGCCCACTCCAACACTCAACCCATTGTGTTTTTCCAAGGCACTAAAACATGATTATATTTTGCATGGGCTTCATTGATAAAAACTCATTCCTCTTTCTTGTTTCATAACACAGAGTTATCAAAAAAAAATTCCCTGCTCTTCCCATTCTCACTCCTCATGTCTCACCATAAACAACCACCATAATTTTTTTTTACTTCTAATCACTACTACACACTCCTACAATCATCTACACTATTCCTATATTAACTTTTATTAATCCTACAAGTGAAACTACCATGCAAGGGGTTTATTAAAAATCTTGATTTTGTTAGTTTCTTTGACTTTTGCGGTAAAGAATAAGCTTGAGGGTTGAAGACTAGTGTTTATGCAAGATTTGGGTTGCTAAAAATCAAGGGTTTGGTTAAATTGGTGGTGTTTCGGTTTCGGCTAACTCAAGGGAACAAAAAGGGTTTTTGGTTGAATATTTTCTTTGCATTTACTAGCTATTGTAAGCCTCTTAAAACTCTCTTTGAGGTTATTTCTTATGATTATTTTTTATTTTTTATTTTTTTCGTACTTGGAATCCATGTGATCATGCTTAGTATAATATAATTGTGGAAGGATTATTGGGTGAGGTGTTAGTGGAAGGAGATAGGTTAGTTAGGCGTATTTGTGAAGTTGTGATGTGGTGAAAATGACATTTGGTAGAGTTTTGAAACGGGTCGGTTAATGCAGAAAATTATATCGCCCCTTTTAAGTGTCATAAAAATGTTAAAGTTACGATTTGATCTAAGAAAATAGTAGAGCTTGTTTTGACGATCGTTTCCATATAAGGATCGTCCCGTGACTCCTAAAAACGAAGTTTTTACGGCCAATTGAAGTTAGGAAATTTTTAACTAAAAATTCAGCTATTTGGGAAAATAATAGTTGCTGACAGCTTTTTGGGAAAAATTCAGCTTCCCGCGAGGATTACTAAGTCTAAAAGTGAGTAATAATCTGCGTTTTTTATTTATTTAAATTGCATCAGACCTGATAAAGGGGCATTTTCGTCCTTTTCTGTCCCGTTTTGGGTCTCGAGTAAAACTAAAAAGTTGTTCAAAATGCCGTTTTACCTTTTCGCGAGGCGATCTAAGTTTAAAAACGCCTTATGATGGTCAAAAACTCAAACACAAATCTGCGTTTTTATAATAATTTCCTGCAGAAACTTGCATAGGTATTTTGGTCATTTTCTGTTGGGTTTCGGGTCTCGGCTAAAACGAAAAAGTTGTCCGAAACGTTGTTTTAATTCAAAATACTTTAGCCCAAGTCGTGAAAATGTATTTTAGTTGGTCGTTTTGGACGGGTCAGAATTGAGAAAAATATATAATAAAAGTCAAACTTAGAAAAAGTTGTATTAGTTGCTGATTTTTGTCAAGAAGTGGCAGTTTGAGCATTTTAGAGTCCATTTGAGCTTGTAAAATGTTAACGCAAAGTGTTACGAAAATTATTAGATGATATTTATTATTATGCAGGTTTGATTCGGTCGCGTTTAAAAATAGTAAGTCTATTTTTGGAACCTTATATATATAAGCATAACGAGGAAAATAAGGATAAGTATATGAGTTATTGGTTCGTCAGGGTTAACGGGAAACTTAACATTTTATTAAACAATATTAACATCTTCGAATATTCGAACTTTTCAGAAATGGAAACTTTCTAAAAATATAAACTTTCCTAAATTAGTAACTTTCTAAAAATAGAAACTTTTCAGAAAAATGGCGTAAATTAATGTCGAGCGTAATATTGTTTATGAGAGCGTCTTAATAAATAAAACTTAGGGCGCACATGTGGATTCCATAGTATATAATTATATATATGTGTAGTAAATATATTTACTTATGCAAGTTATGCATTTTTCCTCTCGGTCTTTATTTCTTCTAATCACGGACCATTTATTATAGGACAAATCGTTGGTTGATGACGTTGTCGTATTGTTCGTTCCTCTGTTGGTGATCTCTTATACGATATTCTACCTAAGGTGGTTCATAGCCCACCTTTTTCTCTTTTAAAGGTTTTATAAACTGTTTTTGGGGTTATGGAGATGAGTGGTTGTTGTCGATGATTATCATTTTTACTAGAGATTGTTTTTAGAGAGAGAGAGGAGGGGGAGATAATATACTGATGAGATGAATGAGAGAGTGAAGAGAGGAGAAGGTGTCTGAGGAGTGGTATATGATGAGTATGTTGTATATGTTACGAGTTTTAGTAAGCGCGAGCGGAGAGTGTGTAGTAAATATATTTACTTATGCAATTTATGCATTTTTCCTCTGGATCTTTATTTCTTCTAATCACGGACCACTATATTATAGGTCATGGTTGAGACGTTGTCGTCATTGTTTGTTCGTTGTTGATTCTCTTATCTGATACTTCTACCTAAGGTGAGTTCATAGCCTTGCCTTTAACCTTTTAAATTGTTTCGATAAACCCCGCGAGGGAGATACATGCTTGGTTTATAAAATTGAACATAAGTGATTTTATGGTGTGCTGGACCCGATTATGAGATTATCTGCATGAGTAGCTATTGCCAAAGTCCCTAATTTCATGAACCGTTAATTACCTTTCAGGGTAAACGCTAGTAAAAATATATTGATCTATTAGGCTTGACAACCTTGTTTGGGGGTCTGAATCCATATTGAGAACACCCATGTCAAACGGACGTTTTGTATTGAGATAGTTTAGGTATGAGGCAATAATACCCAGTATCAAGGGAAAATATAGACATATATAAATATGTAGTGTTAATGTTCAGTGTCATGAGCTCAATGCGATAAAGATGAATTGATACATTGTATTCGTTGCAATGTCCCCTATTTGAGAAACTTGTGTTCTAAATTGCTATTACTCTTTATTATAAACTCTATGGATTCACTCAACATTGTCGTTGACGTTTTTAGCATGTTTTATCTCAGGTAACCAAGGGTGATGGATGTTGTGTTCGGGGAGTTTGCGCTTAAGTTTTTAAAGAAACTTGTATTTTGTTCCATTTTATCAAATGATTTATCAAATATTTGAGAAACTTGTGTTGGGAATTTGGTAACGATCATGTGGGACGAATGTTTAATTACTCTGATTTTATCTTAAATGGAACAATGTCTTAAAACGTCTCTTTTCGAGTCGTTTTCTATATTCTTGTGCAATTGTACTATGAATTAACACCCAAAGTTGTATGTTCCGTTGTGTTGAAAATTTGGGGGTGTTAAAGATTGGTATCAAGAGCTACAGGTTACAGAGAACTAGGTCAATTTTTTTTTACCTAAACTATAACCCTTTTTATGCGCGCTAAGACTCCTCGAGGCCCTTGTGTTATTCATGATCATTGTTTTCTATTTGAGTATTTATGCACATTTCGAGTGCATTACTATTGAGTATTCATATAATAAATATTATTATATGTATTTGAGATAAATATATATCAAATACATATCGATTGATATGCTTATCCGTGAAGCATCAAAGATTGTTCACTTAAATTGCAAAATCCAATATATATATATATATATATAGCGAATATTATTGTATATATTCGGACTATTTATCGATCATCGTGTGCATTCCTGAAGCATCGTCATGCATCCGCATACTCATATAAATTATTATTCATATAGTAATTCCTATTTATTTTTGCATAATTTGCATATTATCATGGCAAACCCACCCCTGACCATAATGAGTTCGCACTAGCTGCAAAGGCTGCACCAGATAATATGAACGGTTGGGTTGAATGGGATGAAGATAAAGAAGAAGAAGATCCGGAGATGGAAGAAGAAGAGGAAGATCTAGAAATGTAAGAAGAAGAGGAAGAGATGGACGTGGATGCCAATGAAGAAGGGGATGACCGGACGTGGATACTTCCTTATGAGGGGGCGGGCCCACTTAACCCTCCGCCAGCTGCATCTGACTTCGAGTCTGAGATTGAGGAGGCTGCACCTATGTCACCACCTCCTATTCTTGCTGATCATGAGCCTGAGGCTGAGGCTGCTACCGTTGGCACTGGCAGACTGGTACCCCTCACTGGACGTAGACTCTTCACCAACACTCGGGTTTACATAGGATCATCATCTTCTGCCGCTGCTGGTCATGACCCCAAGGATCTCGCTTTGAGTCGCATTAGGAGTGATCTGAATGCACTTCATCGTAGGGTTTGACAGATTGAGAAGGATGACGTTCGTGCAGAGAACAATAAACTGAGGATGATGTTGGATTGCAGTAAGAATTGTATTAGAGCCACTCGTAGGGAGCTTGATCGTGTGACATGGCACCACCACCATTTGAGGCATTGGTCTTTCGAGGTTCAAAAACATCTACCACCACCCTGCATTATCAAGAGGCACCATATGTTCCACCTATAACTCTAGTGGTTCTTGTTGATCATGATGATCTCAGGGATCCGTATGTTGTGGCTCGTGATGTCGCCACTGTTTCTGCTACAGATGACAATGGTCCAGCTGCTCGTGAGGAGACTTCACCATCCGAGCCACAAGGATTCCCTCCTCGTGACTCTTAGTAGTTCAGTTTCATTAGCAGTATCTTTTATTTTATAATCACTAAACTGAATCTTCAGTTTGTAGAATTGATACCATTGGTTGTGATGATTTGTATCATTTTGTGAAACAATTTAACTATGTATTAACTCTTTTGGCGATGAATGATGAAAATGGCTATCTTTTGATTTACTACTTGATGTTGTTGTGATTGTTGTTATTGTTGGTTCATTTGTACATGATACGATTATGCCATTGTATGAATACTCATTAAGGTTTTCTTTATGTTGTGATAGAATCATGCCACCAAAAGCGATGAGCCAAGCTGCTATTGAGTGACTTATCACTCAGAGAGTCAATGCTGCTTTACAACAGAGTGATCTAGACAGGTAAATGCAAGGGGATAAGGAAGTAATGCTAACGGATCTGGGGGCCAAGGTGGGGTGCCAGCTGTCCGAGAGTGTACTTTTGCTGGATTTATGAAGTGCAACCCGGCGGCCTTCCATGGAAATAAGGAAGTTGTTGAACTATGTCGATGGTTTGAGAAAACAGAAATGGTCTTCGGGATTAGTGAATGCGCAAAAGAGAGAAAGGTTAAATTCGTCGTTGGCACACTTTAAGGTTGCGCCTTGATGTGGTGGAATTCACAGGTTGCAACTAGGGGATTAGAGGCTGCTAATCGGATCACTTGGACCAAAATGAAGAAATTATTAACAGAAGAATTCTGTCCAGCAGAAGAAATTCAGAGGATGGAACACGAGCTGTGGAATTTAAAGGTTAAAACTCTAACATGCCTGCCTACACCCAACGCTTTCATGAGCTGGCTCTATTATGTCCGAAAATGGTCCCAATGGAACGCAAAAAAGATTAATGCTTATATCAAGGGATTGACTGACAACATCAAGGGAGAGGTTACTTCATCCAAACCTACAAGTCTGAATGAAGCTGTGCGCATGGCACACACTTTGATGGAGCAAAAGGCACATGCTAGAACAGAAAGGATTGCAGAAGGAAATAAAAGAAGATGGGAAAGTTTTCAGGGTGTTAACAATAGTAATAACAGAAATAACTATAGGGATAACACCCGTCACCACCAACGGAACAATCAGAGGAAAGGGAATGTGCGGGCAATGACTACTACCCAGAATGAAGGTGCTGAACACGGAGGACCACCACCTACTTGTAACCGTTATAGGGCGCGTTACTATGGTTGTTGCACGATTAAGTGCCATAAGTGTGGAAAAATCGAGCATAAGGAAAGGGATTATAGAGGAAAGGCGATTGCCACTGGTGCTAATGCTTAACCGGTAGTGACTTGTTATGGGTGTGGAGAAAAAGGACACACGAGGAACCGTTGCCCAAAGAGGAACGATCTTCAAGGTGAGGAAGCTTAAGGTCGTGCCTACGTGATTAAGGATGCTGAAAAGCAGCAAGGACCTAATGTGGTTATGGGTGTGTTCTTACTTAACAATCGCTATGCTACCATCTTATTTGATTCAGGTTCGGACAAAAGCTTTGTGAACACTAGTTTTAGTCACTTGATTGACATTAATCCGGTTAACTAGACACTAGTTATGAGGTCGAATTACCCGATGGAAGGGTCGCTAGTACTAATACTGTTTTAAGAGGCTGTACCCTGAACTTATTGAATCATTTGTTTAAAATTAACCTTATGCCCATTGAGCTTAGAACTTTTGACATGTTTATTGGGATGGATTGGTTAGTTGAACAAGATGCCGTTATAGTATGTGGCAAGAAGGTAGTGCATATATCCGTTAAGAACAAGACGTTGGTAGTTGAGGGCGACAAAGGTACGTCCCGATTGAAGGTGATATCCTGCATTAAGGCCACAAAATACATCGAAAGAGGACATCAGTTGTTTGTGGCGCATGTAACTGAGAAAGAACCAAAGGAGAAATGTTTGGAAGATGTACCTGTTATTTGAGATTTCCCCAAGGTGTTTCCTGATGACTTACCGGGACTTCCACCACCTCGGCAAGTGGAATTTAAAATTGAACTTATGCCCGGTGATGCACCTGTTGCACGCACACCGTACCGATTGGCACCATCTAAGATGAAGGAATTGGCGGACCAATTGCAAGAGCTATTAGAGAAGGGAATTATTCGCCCGAGCTTGTCGCCTTGGGGAGCTTCGGTGTTATTCGTAAAGAAGAAGGACGGATCTTTCCGTATGTGCATCGACTACCGAGAGCTAAACAAGTTGACGATCAAAAATTGCTATCCACTCCCAAGGATTGACAATCTATTCGATCAACTTCAGGGTTCAAGTGTATATTCGAAGATTGATTTACGAACGGGTTATCATCAACTCCGTATTAGAGAGGAAGACATCCCAATCACTACTTTCAGAACCCGGTATGGTCATTATGAGTTTCAAGTAATTTCGTTCGACTTGACTAATGCGCCTGCAATGTTCATAAATTTAATGAATCAGGTATGCAAGTCGTACCTCGACAAATTCGTGATCGTGTTTATTGATGATATACTTATTTACTCTAAGAGCAAGGAAGAACATGGGGAACATCAGAAGACCATCCCGGAACTACTGAAGAAAAATCAATTGTATGCAAAATTCTCAAAATGTGACTTCTGGCTTGAATCTGTATAATTTCTCGGTCATGTGATCGATAGTAAAGGCGTTCACATTGATCCTGTAAAGATTGAAGCCATTAGAAACTGGGCTGCCCCGACAATACCAACTAAGGTAAGGCAATTTCTGGGATTGGTCGGTTATTACCGAAGATTCATTGAGGGTTTCTATTTAATTTCCAAACCTCTCACCAAGTTAACCCAGAATAATAAGAAATATGAATGGGGTAAGGATGAAGAAGAAGCATTTCAATTGTTAAAGCAGAAACTGTGTTGTACACCTATCTTGGCATTGCCCGAAGGATCAAAAGACTTTGTTATGTATTGCGATGTATAGCTTAAGGGCTTTGGAGCTGTTTTGATGCAACATGAGAAGGTCATAGCTTATGCCTCCCGACAACTGAGAACTCACGAGGAAAACTACATGACCCATGACTTAGAACCGGGGGTCGTGGTTTTTGCACTTTGGTTGTGGAGACATTATCTGTATGGAACGAAGTGTGTAGTTTATACGGATCATAAGAGTCTTCAATACATCCTTGATCAGAAGGAGCTTAATATGAGGCAGCGACGATGGATTGAGCTCTTGAGTGATTACGATTGCGAGATTTGTTATCATCCCGGCAAGGTAAATTTGGTGGATGATGCCTTGAGCCGAAAGGAAAGGGAACCCTTAAGGGTTAGAGCATTGTTAATGACAGTTCACCCAAATCTACCTAAGCAAATCCGTAACGCTCAATCAGAAGCAATCAAAAAGAAGAATGTGAAGGCAGAAAATTTAGGAAGATTGATCAAGCATATATTCAAGGTCTGTTTCGACGGAACAAGGTATTTTGACAAGCGTGTCTGGCTGCCACGGTATAGAGGATTGAGAAATTTAATTATGCATAAATTGCATAAATCTAAATACTCAATTCATCCGGGATCCGACAAAATGTACCAAGACTTGAAGCAGCTTTACTAGTGGCAGAACATGAAGGTTGATATCGCCACCTATGTTAGCAAGTGTCTAACCTGTACTAAGGTTAAAGCTGAACATCAGAAGCCATCTGGTTTATTTCAACAACCAGAAATTCCTATTTAGAAATGGGAGCGAATAACCACAGATTTTATTGTTGGCCTCCCGAGAACTCCGAGTGGGTACGACTTGATCTGGGTCATTGTCGATCAATTGACCAAGTCAGCACACTTTCTACCAGTGAAGACGACATATAGTATGAAGAAACTCACCAGCTATACCTGAAAGAGATTGTATGTCGGCATGGAGTGCCAATATGAATCAGATCAGACAGGGATAGCAAGTTTGCATCAAGGTTTTGGTGGTCACTTCAAAGAGCCTTAGGAACACAACTTGACATGAGCACCGCGTACCACCCGTAAATGGATGGTCAAAGTGAAAGAATAATACAGACGCTGGAAGATATGTTGCGGGCTTGCGTGATTGATTTTGGAGGTAGTTGGGATCAACATTTGCCGTTGGTCGAATTTTCCTCTAACAACAGTTAATCAAGGCTGCACCGTTCGAGGCACTCTACGGGCGGAAATGTAGGTCACCTGTTTACTGGAGTGAGGTTGGATACAGCCAACTCACAGGTCCAAAAATGATACGGGAGACAACTGAGAAGATAGTGCAGATTAAAAACCAGTTGTTGACTACTCGTAGCCGTCAGAAAAGCTACGTAGACGTGAGGCGTAGACCATTAGAATTCAACGTGGGATAGAAGGTTATGCTCAAGGTATCGCCTTGGAAGGGCGTGATTCGTTTTGGAAACGTGGAAAGCTGAGTCTACGATATATTGGGCCATTCAAAGTCCTGGAAAGAGTTGGTCCAGTAGCATATAAGTTGGAGCTGCCAAGAGAACTTCACGGAATCCACAATACTTTTCATGTCTCAAATTTAAAGAAGTGTTTGTCGGATGAGAGTCTTATCATCCTGCTTGATGAGATTCGACTTGAGGACAAGCTACATTTTATCAAAGAACCGGTGGAAATAATGGATCGTGAGGTAAAGCAACTGAAACAAAGCCGTATACCCATCGTCAAGGTTCGTTGGAACTCGCGTCGAGGACTAGAGTATACATGGGAACGTGAGGATCAAATGAAGAGCAAATATCCTTGCCTTTTCACAAGCAATCCAAGAACGGATAAGTCAAATTGAGCACCGGGACGGCGCTCCGTTATGGAAGGCTGTGACATTATACGTTTTCAAGGTCAATATTAAATCCCGACTTAATTTCTATTTTTACTTTTAAGTAAAATTATGAATTTTGATTTTAGCTGATTTGGTGAAAATTCTCGTTCTAATAATTCGCGAGCCATGCTTTGGGTCGTTATCCGTTTAAATATCCTAAGAAGTTAAAAATCCTACATTATGCCTCGTTGGCTCAAAAAAAATTATTTTTAGAATCTTTGTTTGTTCCCGCATCTTAGCCAAAATCCTTGTTAAAAATTTTATACACTTAAGTATACCTTTTAAATTTTTACTTGCACCAAAAATAATACATCAAATTTAACAAAAAAATATAAAGTAGGCCATAACCCCCTCTTTGCCGCCTCCCTCCTGGCCGACTCCAACACTCAACTCATTATGTTTTTCCCACGCACTAAAACATGATTATGTTTTGCATGGGCTTCATTGATAAAAACCCATTCCTCTTTCTTGTTTCATAACATAGAGTTATAAAAAAAATCCCTGCTCTTCCCTTTCTCCTTGCTCACGTCTCACCATAAACAACCACCATAATTTTTTTTACTTCTAATCACTACTACACACTCCTACAATCATCTACATTATTTCTACATTAACCTTTATCAATCCTACAAGTGAAATCACCATGCAAGGGGTTTTTTAAAAATCTTGATTTTGTTAGTTTCTTTGACTAGTGTTTATGCAAGATTTGGGTTGCTAAAAATCAAGGGTTTGGTTAAATTGGTGGTGTTTGGGTTTCGGCTAACTCAAGGGAACAAAAAGGGTTTTTGGTTGAATATTTTCCTTGCATCTACTAGCTATTGTAAGCCTCTTAAAACTCTCTTTGAGGTTATTTCTTATGATTATGCATTTTTTTCATACTTGGAATCCATGTGATCATGCTTAGTATAAATCTAATTGTGGAAGGATTATTGGGTGAGGTGTTAGTGTAAGGATATAGGTTAGTTAGGCGTATTTGTGAAGTTGTGATGTGGTGAAAATGACGTTTGGTAGAGTTTTGAAACAGGTCGGTTAATGCAGAAAATTACATTGCCCCTTTTGTGTGTCGTAAAAATGTTAAAGTAGAAATTTCATCTAAGAAAATGGTAGAGCTTGTTTTGACGATCGTTTCCATATAAGGATCGTCCCCTAACTCCTAAAAACGAAGTTTTTCCGGCCAATTGAAGTTAGGAAAATTTTTACTAAAATTTCCGCTTTTTGGGATATAAATAGTTGCTGTCAGATTTTTAAAAGGGTATTTTCGTCACTTTCGGGTCCATTTCGGCCTTCGGCCGAAACATGAAAGTTTTTCGGAAGGCCATTTTCTTTTCTCGCGAGGATTACTAAGTCTAAAAGTGAGTAATAACGGGTCGAAAGGCTAGAGTAAAAATCTGCGTTTTTTTATTTATTTATATTGCATCAGACCTGATAAAGGGGCGTTTTCGTCCTTTTCTGTCGAGTTTTGGGTCTCGGGTAAAACAAAAAAGTTGTTCAAAATGCCGTTTTACATTTTTAATTGGCGATCTAAGTTTAAAAACGCCGTATGACGGGTCAAAAACTCAAACACAAATCTGCGTTTTTATATTCATTTCCTGCAGAAACTTGCAGGGGTATTTTGGTCATTTTCTGTTGGGTTTTGGGTCTCGGCTAAAACTAAAAAGTTGTCCAAAACGTCGTTTTACATCAAAATGTTTTAGAGTCTGAGTCGTGAAAATGTATTTAGTGGGTCGTTTTGGACGGGTCAGAATTGAGAAAAATATATAATAAAAGTCAAACTTAGAAAAAGTTGGATTAGTTACTGATTTTTGTCAAGAAGTGATAGTTTGAGCGTTTTAGAGTCCATTTGAGCTTGTAAAATGTTAACGAATATATTTAGATGATATATATATTATTAGGTGTGTCCCGTTCACAATTAAAAGTAGTAAGTCTATTTTTGGAAACTTTATATATATGAATAAACATAACGAGGGAAATAAGGATAAGCTTATGAGTTATTGTTACGTCGGGATTAACGGGAAACTTAACATTTTATTAAACAATATTAACAACTTCGAATATTGGAACTTTTCAAAAATGTAAACTTTCTAAAATCGGAAACTTTCCTAAAATAGTAACTTTTTAAAAATTGAAATTTTTCAGAAAATGGCGTAAATTAATGTCGACCGTAATATTGTTAAAGAAAGCGACTTAATCAATAAAACTTAAGGTGCGCATGTGGATTCCATAGTATGTAATTATATATATGTGTGTAGTAAATATATTTACTTATGCAATCTATGCATTTTTCCTCTCGGTCTTTATTTCTTCTAATCACGGACCACTATATTATAGGTCGTGGTTGAGACGTTGTCGTCATTGTTCGTTCGTTGTTGATTCTCTTATCCGATACTTCTACCTAAGGTGAGTTCATAGCCCCACCTTTTCTCTTTTAATGGTTTTCATAAACTGTTTTCGGGGTGAGAATACATGCTCGTTTTACTAAGTAAACTTATTGATTTCTACTACATAAGCGTTACATGATTGTTTGTACTAAAAGCTTTTACTTACTTACTATATGACTTCTAAAACATGTGCGATACATGGTTGTTTACTCATGAACTTACGAAAGCTTGATTTGCTACTATACGATTTGAAATCGTTGAATACCGATTTATGAAACTATAAGTTTTGAATATCTTACTTCGTGCAAAATTGAACACAAGTGATTTTATGGTATGCTGGACCCGATTATGAGATTATCCGCATGAGTAGCTATTGCCAAAGTCCCTAATTTCATGAACCGTTAATTACCTTTCAGGGTAAACGCTAGTACAAATATATAGATCTATTGGGCTTGACAACCCCGTCCGGGGTCTGAATCCATATTGAGAACACCCATGTCAAACGGACGTTTTGTATTGAGACAGTTTAGGTATGAGGCAATAATACCTAGTATCAATGCATTTTTCCTCTCGGTCTTTATTTCTTCTAATCACGGACCACTATATTATAGGTCGTGGTTGAGACGTTGTTGATAGATCCCTATTCAATTATACTTATATATATATATATATAGTAATAATTGCTTAATACATATATATAATATATAACCAAAATATCAATTAAGAATGGAGAGTAAGTATTCCGTAAGGTTTTTAAGAAGGGAAATTGCTTTTAACCAAAGCAAAATCCAAAACCTTCCCGGGTCATTTCCCGACGAGGCGTGAATTTAGAATCGAGTTTAAGTTCGTGATCGCGTGTTTGAATGATTCAATGATTCTTTGGATTCTATTTCTACAAATAAGATGCAAAAACAAGTAAATGCAAGCCTAAAACGAAAGCAATTAAAGTTAAAACATGAAAAACAATAACGAGATCTAAACCCGAGCTTTAAAAACCTAAATCTACAAATTTAAACCCTACAAAAGCAAATTTATATTTTAAAGGTCCTAAATGATAAAATAAAGTTAAAAAAAAGAATTTTATTTTTTTGACTTTTATTTTATTTATTATGAATTAAAAATTGATTTAATCTAAAAAATTAATTAAAAATACTAACTAATTTGGAAAATTCTGAAAAAATCAAGAAAAGTACTTTTAACTATTTTAAACCTAAGAAAAATAAAATGGTTCAAACAACTTATTGAAATAAGCTGTAAATAAGCTAAAAAGAGCTGAAAGGGTTAAACTACCAAAAAGGGTTAAAAGAAAAACGGCTTGAATGTATAAACGAAAAAGTCCCCAGGGCAGTTGGTGAGTGTGTGGTGTGTTAAGGTGTTGGCTATGAAAGGGGAGGTCACAAGTTCGACCCCTGTGACCTCTCTTTTTTACAAAACATTTTTTGTTTTCTTTTTTAAAAAGTTATAAAATAAGCAAAAATAGAAAACTTAAAAAAAAGAACTTTTTATAAAACTTGAAAATAAGCTGGAAATAAGCTAACTTAAACTGACAGTTTGCAAAATTTTGAACTAAATGAGATTATGCTAACTGTGAGGCTTTTTAAAGACTCAATAAGCAAATATTTAACAAATAAGCTAAACTCAGATAAACACATAAACCTAAGCTACCAGGACTATTAACCTAACCTAATAAGCAATCTTAAACACTAATTAAGCAAATCCAATGAGCTCAGAAATCAAAATTAGCTTTATGGCCAAAATTGTTAACCAAACAGCCTAAGTAGGCACTTTCTATCTTATTTTTAATCCACTTAAGCTATCCTTATGGCTTAAAGACCAAAAGGGCAGATGAAGCTTATCCTAAAAGTTACAAGATTCAGCCAAGAAAAAGCAGTTTGAAACTCAGATAAGTTATGAAAAAGCCTAATGAAAAGGATTGTTCAGACAGATTAGGATATTTTTGGTTTTTCAATGTTTTATAAAACACTAAAGTACTAATTGCAACCCTAAATTCAGATATCTAAATAAGCTAAAAGACCTCAAACAAGCTTAAACATATGTACTCTATACTATCAACTACTTGTGCAAGAATTTTCAAAACCTAAAACTAACATTTACTTGACTAAATTTAAGATTGAAAAGATGATTTTAGACTTTTAAAACTGAAAATGCACTTGACAGATTTGAGTTTCAAAGCCACAAGACAAAAGTACTCTTAACTATCTTTTTCCTACTGCATTTAAACTCTAAAAGAACACTAAACAAAGCCTCAAAACAATCTTTTAAACAAAAATCCATTATCAATAGTTTGAAAAACTTCCAAGACCACAGTTTTAAAGGACTTGTAGCTCAACCCTTAAAACTTGATTTTATACTTTAAAAACTTTAAAAACTGATTAAAATGACTTAAAAGAGCTTGACAAATTTAGTTTAATGACCCAAAACAGTTTTACACCCTTTTTGACCCATTTCACCTCTTAACCCAAACACTCCTTTAAGTATTGATAATCTATTTTAAAGCTAATTTAAACTGGAATAAGCCAAAATCAATTAAAAATAGATAACCAACAATCAATATTAAGCAATATTAAGCAATTTCCAACAAAAGATAAGCACTTTTGAATAAGCCAAAACTATATAAGAGTTTTAAGAAAATAAGACAGATATGAGAAATACTTGAAACAAATAAGTTTTAGATACAAGCTAAGCATGTTAAGCAATACTAAGACATAATAAGCATAAATAAGCAAAGATAAGTAGAAAATAAGAAGTTTAAATAAGCAAACAGATTTTTAAGCTAAAATGCAAAAAGTGAACTTACAAGACCCTTTGCTCAAACAAGGGTATTAAATTGCTCACAAGAGCTTATCAACAAGCTCTAGCTTATTTTCACAAGCCAGTAAAAACCCACAAGCCCTTCCAAGTCTGGCTTGTCATCTAAAATAGCTTTTTGAGTGATTTTTAAGTGAAAAAGACTTAAGCTATATAAACTATGGAAAATTTTATATAGCTTAAGTTAAACAGCTTAAATGTGAGTAAATAAAAGCTTATAAGAGATTAATAAACATTTTCATAGCATTGACATAAAAATGGATTTTAACATAAACACTTAAATTTCATTAAACTAAGAAAAACTGTACAAGGCTTTTAAAAAAGGTACAATAAGCTAAAACAAACTTAATATAAGCTGAAATATACCATAAAAAGCTATTTAAAAACTAGATAAAAACTACATCCCCTAAACAAAGAAACTAGTCTTCTATATATAGCCGAGTAGAGAAGGTTCTAGGTCTTGAAAGTGTGCTTCTTCTGTGAGGAGAGGTTGAGAGTGCTCTTCAAGCCATGAAATCCTAGCCTTTGAAACCCATTTGTGCTTCTTTGAACCCAATCTAAGCCCTTGATCA
>BQNB010098973.1:0-25033 GCA_026074375.1 Tanacetum coccineum
ATACTAAACAATGCATTAGAATAATGGTATACACTTATTCGGAACTATATCCTGTAATCGAAACACGTATTCGTGATCCTTAACTATTATCATATGCAGGTTGGGCCACCTGCTTAATGTGCGTAACCACCGCGTGTCGGCTTGCTTATATTGTCGGCTTATGCTCCTTCGATGCCACCACGCTCTTTTCGTTGCCCCTATCATGGCGTGCGACGATACGACGGTTGGGCGACGATGTTGTTATGCTCATTGGCTGAAAAATAAGCCAGACTGATAGTGTATGAATTGTTACACTTTGGCAAACGTGTAATTTGGCCATTGTTTACTTCGATGTAAAAATAAAAAAATCCGCTTATATTTGCAAGTGAAACCTAACCCTATCATGGTGGGGCAGCACGAGTATGTGTTTGCAGCCATGTCGGGTCCTTTTACCTAATGTGGTTCGATGTGGCTCGACAAGCTTATGTAAGATTGATGGTTTAGGCTACCTTATGCTTTCGGGTTTTGGCCTGCACATGCTTTCTGCCCATGTTTGAGCTGTCAGAATTGGCTTCCATATGTTTTGTGCTCATGTTTGAGCAACCTGTTTGGGAGAGGCAAGAAGTATGTGTTTTTGGTTGGGTTGAGACCTGTAAACACGTAACCCTTACGTGGATGTATGCCTCGATCGAGTTTTTGCTACTAACGAGTTTAAATAACTTTTTGTTGGCCAAGGTACTAGCGTGACATTTTGTTCAGAAACATCAGATTGTTACTTATTAAGGCGATGATGATAACTTACTGTTTACTATGTGTAGCTCATCCACACCCGTATCTTGGCTCGACAGTCACACCGAGAGTGTGATTGCAGCCATGTTAGGTGTTTGGCACCGCTGTCGAATATGTAAATCTGAGCCTCATTTGTTATTATCGCATCCTAATAGTCGTTTAAAACAAAGCGTCAATTATTCTAGACAGAAGATGGCAAGGTTTGTGACAAATCTTCTTAATTATTTTGTTTCATTTTTTATTATTTTTTCTTTAAGATCAGTTACGTCGTTTATAGTTATGACTGAAATTTGTGTTTTATTTCGAAATGTGTTTATTGTAGGCGCACAACAGGTTGTTCATGGTGATCACGGATGAGTGCGTTGTGACAGTACTTTTTTGCGGCCTGATACAAACATTGAGCATACAAATTTGAACGACGTTCAAGTTCAAGGTGGGTGTCATTTCCTATGTACTGTATTGCTTTGATCTTGAAAAGATGTGTTTTTTAAAGCTGAATTTTCATATCCGTGTTATGTGGTGACAATTAAGCTGTGATTTAACGTGTATTTGTTTATTTACGGCTTAGTTTATAACTCTTTATGAATACCGTAAATTGTTTTTGGAATAGAGAAAATGGCGTACTTAGCTTTTGTTGCTTTTATGCTTATATAGTTTTGAAAAATTCATATTCAAGCACAACAATGGAGTTTGGGTTGATTGGATCCCAGCTTGGATAAAGTATGCCATTGTCGATTCTTTAAAATTTGTTGCTTCTTATGATGGCTTTTATAGGGACCCACCAGCTTCAGAAAGGTAGAGAATATTATTTTTATTATACTCATCCTGAACTTCTAATTGCAAAATGTATATAAGATTTTTGTTTCGCACATTGTGCTCATTGGTTTAGCACATATATACTCCTGAGTTAGCTCATTCTTCTCAGGTTAGAGGCTCTTGGCTCAGTTGTAACGTGGAGGATCTTACATCCCAACATGGCCATTATTTGGCTAGGCTAATGCCATTAATCCGTGGAGTGATGGTTATTGTTCATTAGCCTGATCGTGGGTGGACCTATCTTATTAGCCGATCTGATTATTATCTAAAGAATAAAGCAGTTAAATGAGGTATGTTATTATCCATATTCTATCACTATGGTATATTTATGTTACTGATTTTAGCTATTTGAATCCTTTTTTTAGGTATTCGTGTGGTGCGGTTGCTATAATGGTATCATTATGGCTGTCATCTTCATCTTTGAATTTGTTTAAGGTATTTCTAATCAAGTTGCAGCAGAAGCATGTAAAAAAACTATTTTGTCTATTCTGCTACATAAATGGATTTTTGTGGGCTTATGAAGCTATCCACTTAAGCTTACGAGCTTATAAAGTCCTTAATCTCGACTGAGTAACCTCATACGACTAAGAAAAGCAAGCTTATGAGCTTATGAAACTCTCCATAAGCTTATAAGACCAACTATCACATCTTAGTACGAAAACTGACAATATAGATTTTTGGATAAAGTAAGTAACCACACATTATATCGCCTTTTTCTGGCTGATGAAGTGCTAAAATGTCAATTTTAATATGGTGCAGGTATTTGTTAGCTTTGGTTTCAGAGTCTTTCTAGGATTTTAGCTCGGTACCAAGAATATTGGATGGAATTATGAAGCTTTGCTTAATGTCAATTTTAATATGGTGCAGGTATTTGTTAGCTTTGGTTTCAGAGTCTTTCTAGGATTTTAGCTCGGTACCAAGAATATTAGATGGAATTATGAAGCTTTGCTTACAGTTCTACTAGATGACTTAGAACTATAAAACTGATGTAAAACGTGAATGAACTCAAGTGCATTAGTTGAGGTATCTTTGCTAGCTCAACAGCGAACTTTTTTTCACCTTATGATGGTTTATTATAAGTGCTAAAGATTCAAAAGTTCATACCACCTTTTCTTAATAAGTTACAACTTTTAGTAGTATCAGTGGAAGTGAAAAGCAGATGGGTCAAGTATGGATTGTGTTATATCAATTTCAATTCTTCTTTAAATGTATTCTTTAAAGTTTAACCTGTTATGTAAAGTGGATAAACTGGTGTTTGGAAAAGATTAATTGTGGACCATGTCGTGCAGGTTGGTCTACTAAATGTGGATATATTTAATTGACAAAGCTGTTGATGAAGGTTTTACCTCGCTGAATCATTGTATCTGCCGTCAATGCTAAAGAGTTTGGTCAGGGAGCTTGAGGTTAGTTTTCTTGACATAACAGAATGCAGACATGAATGTTCATTTTGATTGAGTTCACTAACATAAAAAAATAAAAAAAACAAGTTGCTGACTTAATGGTTGTTTCCAAGAAGATTGTAGAAAAAGTTACCTTCGACATTTTTCTTATTATTTTCACCAAAATTTTTCAATAAAGTTATACAATTAAGTAAACTTTGATATTTATTTCAGGAAATCATCAACATGATGAAATTGCTGCAAAGTTGACGTGGGACGTTGCAGATAGACTTGATAAGTGGCTGGAGTTCGTAAATTTGATTCCTATGATTTAATTACCGCTGAATTACCACTAGGAATATAGCTAGCATGGAACGCCGCGCGATACAGGTTTGTTCAGACCATACGCATATAAACACCCTTTAACCGTTGCTGCAAATTGACACATTTATATGTTTAATCAAAACCATTCAAAGAATTAACATATCAAAGAATT
Organism: Tanacetum coccineum; assembly: GCA_026074375.1. NCBI lineage: Eukaryota > Viridiplantae > Streptophyta > Magnoliopsida > Asterales > Asteraceae > Tanacetum > Tanacetum coccineum. Next base: position 3,460 of record BQNB010098973.1, read on the forward strand.
GACACCCCTTTAACTGTTGTTGCACTGCACCCGTTATTTATACAAGTTGCTGTAAATGGACAAACCAAAGCTAATGTAGTGGTTGCTAAGGACGAAAGCCGTAACACAAGTTTATAAAAACTAACGTACATACACTATCATGTATAAACATGTTTTCAATAGCTTCCATTTTTTCCACTCCTGAGCTAGCAGGTTTTTTCCAATTCCAATTTAAAATATTATGGCGGAGCCTACCTGCACAACTCTAGGATTTTTCGAGTTCTTTTAAAAGTATTATAAAACTATGGGATTTCCTGCTGTACATATATTGCTAAGCGTGGAGACTGAATTAGTGAAATTTATACAGTGGAGTTAGTGTAATATGTGTTGCGGATTAAATAGTAATCAATATATGTAATTCATTTGAAATATAGTTTTGCAATATCCATATCTTACAATCATATTATGTGGCTAATAGATCGTCGTGAAGATAAGGATGTGGAGGAGAATAGTAATGATGAGGTTGTTAGGGATCATGATCATGAGAGTAGTAAAAAGGAGGAAAGTGTTGGTCAGGATAAAGTTGAAGAGGACAATGGTGTGAGGAGTAGTGATGACGGTGTCGAGAATGAGAGTGAGAAAGATGATGTCGATGAAAGTAATGAGAAGGAGGATGCGATTGAGAAGATGAACGAGACTGATGCATCACGTTGTAATGTAAGCTGCAAAACAACAGAAGTACTTAAGATGTAATTTTGAAACACCAAATTATGCAGCCATCTACATATGTAGTTTTTGTAACGGGTAGATATGTAAACCCCGACACAATCCAGATGTTAACAAAAAACAACTGTTATGACTTAGCCTGTTTCTCTAAGTTTCATAAAGTTGTGTACTTTAATAGCTCAGATGACTTATTCTCAAACTTTTGTTGCGACATTTATACATCTGGTATAATACAAACATCGAAAAAATGAACAACTCCCTCGCTTAACCCCGCGCTCCACAGCGGAGCGCGGGTTAAAAACCTTGTTCACATTGATTCTCAGACCAGATGGCTAAAATGAAAAACTATTAAAGGATCTTAATTAAATTATCAGGTTACTTCGACCATTGCCTATGACCAACGCTCTTCGGTAGAAAAGGTGAGATAAGGACACCGAATCTTAAAGATGCAAGTCCTTGACAAACCCATCACTAACGCTCTAGAACGGAAAGTGAAGAGATTCATAATAAGGATAGAGAATAGGAGCCAAGGGATCACCTTGTTTCAAACCACAGCAAATAGGAAATTCGTTAGTAGGACTCCCATTAACCAAGATGGAAGCCATGTTGGAGCTGAAAATACCACGAATCCACTTACCACCTGAACCAAAACCAAAGACATGGAGGAAACATAAGGAAGAAAATCATCGAAAGAAGTGTAGGCTTTTAGCAAAATCTACTTTGAAGACTAAAGCTTGTTTGCTTTTACTTCTACACCAAGCGAGAACCTCATTCAAGATAAAGGGACCATCCAAAATTTGTCTATTCGCAACCAAAAAGGGATTGAGTTTGGAGATCAGATCGGAATTACCATGGCCAAACGGTAGCGGAACTTAGTCACACTTTTTACTCACTGCCAATAACTAAATGGGACGAAAGTCAGTAACAAATTTAGCGTCCACCACTTTAGGAATCAAGGCAATGAAAGACGAATTACAGCCTCTCGGGAAGTATCCTTTTTCAAAGAACCAAACGACGGCCGCACTAAAATCCGAGCCAATGAAGTCCCAATAACGCCTAAAAATTTCAAAAGAAAAACCGTCCGGGCCAGGCGATTTATTCTCGCCACAATCCCACACAGCAGCGCGGATTTCTTCCATAGTAATATTCGATTCCAAATCCATTCTTTGATCAGGAGATAACTGATTTGGAAATGGCATATTAAGTTTCAGCCGGAAACTTGGAGGTTCTTTAAAACGGGTCGCGAAGTGATCGAGGAACGTGTCTTTAATCCAAGCGGCACCGTATCCAGTACCATTCACAAAATCAACCCGAAATAGCAAGTTGAGTCTATTTATTAATGATGCCATGAATAAATTTAGTATCTCGTCCCCATCAATAAGCCATCTAAACTTTAGCTTTTTTGAGCAACTCTTGGAAATCCCGTTAATTCAATTTCGTGAAGATTACGTTTGAGCTCTAAACATTTGAGTAACAGAACTTCCGAAGCCGCCCCACCATCCAATTGTTTATCAATATCAACCAAATCAGTAATGATGCCATTTTTTATACCACCATGGTATCTGTTGGTATCCCGAATCCAAACCCGAATGAGTTTCTTCAAGTCTTGAAGTTTCTTTTTGAATCAAATCAACATATTGGAATCCTTATGGATTAAGCGGAACAGCTGTTCACCATTCATTCAAACCCATCATACTTAAACCAAGAGTGGTAGGTACGGAATGGGGTAGGACCAAAATCTGAATGAATTTCGTTAAGGATGATCGGGCGGTGGTCCGACAAATGTCGATCAAAACAAACAGCCAAAAAGAGAAGGAAAAAATGCCGAGATGATACCTTCCGAGATGAGGAAACGGGTCAAGTTTTGCTCATTTTTGTAGCCTAAGGATGAGACACGTGAAGGAGTAGCCTTCCATTTAACTCGAGGAGCCCAGAGGACTGAAATAAAGTGATTGAAACCGAGACACAAGTGAACTGAAAGAGGAACCGTAATTTTCTTCTTTTAAACCTCACCTATTAAAATTCCAAAACGATCGTTCCAATTCAACAATTGATCCAAATCTCGGATATAGTCCGACTGAATGAGTTTGAGAGCGTGGGTTGAGGAGCATAAAACCACACAATGAGAATCTTAGTGTTAGTGGGATGCCAAGTTCCGCATATTAGGGACAATGCAATTATCGGGAAACACCCATAACGTTATCTTTTATAAAACAATGGACACCTCACCAAAAACAAGTATGCCACCCGAATTACCAGCCGAGTCACTAGAAGAATTGACAGTTAGAATTACCCACATTATTGATATCATAAGAGAAATACACGCCATTTCGTTTCTTGGCGCGCAAAAATTACTATGTTTTAGTATCAACTCCTTTGACACATCTTTTTTGTCTTGTTTATGACCCTAAACGTTAAGGGAAAGGATCTTCATTTAACACCATCTGTAGCTCCTTGTGAACCAATGATACGTTCAATGTCTTTCGAACAACCTTCCATATCATAGCCCATAGACTGTCCAACCTTGATCATATCATCCAATAACTCAAGAATCGATCCCCCATTGAGAGGAGTACGGGACGGGATACGAGTGGAGAAACCAAAGGAGGATTCACTAACACGAGAGACCTGTGGCTGAACATACTCCTTAGCTTCCTTCATCGGTGAAAGCTCCTTCTCGAGGGGAGAAGTGTTACTGAACTTCTTTTGTTGATGATCGGAACATATGTTGTTATTCTCCTGTTTGGACGCAGTAGGTGTGAAGCCCGGAGGGTGGGAAAGAGAAGGATCCAAATCGAGACCGTCTTTAGCGGGATGGTTCTTAAGCAAATCATAGCACCCGAATGGGTCATCAGAATGTTGTGCATCCTCCTATACACTGTCATTATGCCTGATATTACAGAAATGATTTGAGTTATCAAGGTTAACCGAGACTTCATCATCATCATTCTCCCCCTCCACAGCAGCTTCACCTTGTAGTGGATCATTCGAATTATTGTTTGTACCATGAATAGATTCGTTGTCTGATATGTACCCAGACTCTTTATACTCCAAAAAACAAGGAGTCCAAGTGAAGAGTTCTTTGGCTCGGACCATAAAAGTATTCCCTCTAAAAATGATTTTAAAGGACTCCAAGATATTATGAGCCTTACTAGTTTTGATACATATACGTTTGCGAGCAAAAGATGAACTAGAAGCCTCTTCCATGTCCATAGTCTCACCCCACTTCTTACCAATCTTAGCAAAAGTAGCCGGAGACCAGAACTTCATCGGAATCCCTTCAATGTCGACCCATACTACTCTCTCATTACTAACAAAGTCATGTGTGGCAGCCTGTAGTTCATGAAACCACGAATTCACACCGGTGTGTTGTAACAATTTCTTTTGAGTGTTCTCATTATTAAGTTCCATCAGTACCCACAGTCCACCAAGGTAAGAGAATTGTACCTCCGCAAACCCTTCTTTAGTGAGAATGGAAGGTAGATTAGGGATAGAGCTCAGCTCTTTGACTCTACCCATAACGTGCCTCGACAAGTCAACAGAATTAACACAAGAATCATCAAGGACCAAAGCCGGGGGGCAAGAGACCGGGACATTGACACTAGGATAGTGATTATCATTAACAGCAGCCGCATAAGAACCTGACTGCTTAAAGGAATATGAAGCAGATTTCCTTACAGGATCCACCCCCGGGGAAGGAGGTTTGAGGGGACGTTCATATCGAACAGCATTCGCGTGAAGGTGGAAACGACCCACCCACAAAGTACAAAGATTACCAATCAAACGGTCCATATCTTCAACCCTAATAAACCGAACAAAAGCAAACTGTTTACCTGCTTTGGATCTACGGAATGGAATGAACACATCAACAACCTTACCATACGACTGACACAGGTCCCAAAGATCATGAGACCCAAAACTATCGGGAAAGTTGGTGACAAAAACCGATTTAGATATACGTCCAACATGATCTTCCTTAGACCGCTGAGGACCCATAACAAAAGGTAAATAATACTGATAATAAATTGATCAGAACTTCATCGGAAGGAGGTTTGAGTGATGTATTTTTGATGATGTATAATAAGAATTTAATTAAAGATGATGTTTATGTTATAGTTGTGTTATGGGCAGAGGTGGAGCCAGAAAGTTTTACTCAAGGGAACAACACTATAAATTGGTTTTTTAAGGAGCAAATTACAAAAAAAAAAGTTTAAAGTTTTTTACCCTACAATTCTTTTCGCTAAAAAACACATGTGCTTTGTGTCTCCTCCTATCTCCGCCCCTTATTACAAGATATGTATTGAGATAACTTGAATAACACCGTATGTAACATCTATACACCTTTTTAAGACACCTAATATCCTCACCCGTATGTAACATCTACACACCTGTGATGTGGTTGCAGCCACGGTGTGTGTTCGTTTTCGGTCCTATATATGCAGTCCTGAGCCCCATCTTCCATTGATTACATATGTTCAGAACTAGGTATGTTATTTGTGTTGCCTCGTATTACGGGATATAATGAGAAATAAATATGACATCTAAAAGATATAAAAAGTTGTATACGTACTAAAGCTGTATGGTCATTACTATTGTAGGTATGTCAATGGAAAATGCCATGGCGACAGCTGATGGATACAAGTAATAGTAGCAGTATGTGAATGGAAACATGGTTGTTGCAGTCTGCGCGCAGGTCAGTACACTTCTCATTTATAAAGTCCGATTGTTATCTGAAAAGAATTATTTTTATTCTCTAATGTAGGTCAAAAGGTTTGGTATAGGTTGGGCTGACCCAAAAAATATAAGTTAAGGCTTGCTTTTTTAGGCTTATGAGGTTAAGCCCATGGCTTATTTAAGCCATAAGCTTATATTTATAAGTTTGTTGCTTGAATGCAAACTTAGATAATAGCTTTTACAGCGAAAAAGTAGGAAACCCGAGAAACTGCTTTTGTGAAAGAAGCCAAAAGATAAAAAAAGGTATGAATATGGTGCCTTTTTATGTTACTTTTGTCATCAATATACATTTAAACAACTAAACTTGAAAGTTGTATGGAATTTTGGCGAAAGAATGTTCCTGTGATTAGTAAGTACCTTGCAGTATATTTTTATACACACATGTTGCCTTGCAAAAGTTCACCACTTTAATGGTATTAACCACCATGCTAGATGGGTTTGTTTTGCAAGTGTTTATCAAAAGTTGGAGTAGACTTTTAAGTGAAACTTATCCGGAAAAATGAGCTTAAAAATCTTTGGTAGCATGTGTGGAGGAGATGTCACAACGTGTTAGTGAAACGGTTTATGAAGTCTTATACATTTTTTTGTTCACTCAGTAACTTTTTGACCCCTACCCGTTACAGAAAAAAATATAACCTTGATCATGTTTGATCATTTTAGGAAAAAGATAGGTTTTTATTATGATGCTCATTGCTGTTTTAAAGCACACCACTCTTTCGCTTAATTTTTATTAATGTGTATCAATGTCAAAAAAAAAATATATGTTTCTAATTAATTTGTTCATCATAGGTTTCAAGACTTCAGGAACAACTACAAGCTGAGAGGGACTTGCGAGCTGCATTAGAAGTTGGGTTAAGTATGTTTTCGTTTTCCCTTTTCTTTTTCCCTTTTTTTTTTTTTATTTTTTTTTTGGGCACGGTATAGATCCAATCGCGCGATGGATTCAAAGGTTTGCCCCTATGTCTTCTAAACTTTTTAAAGCTATTTATTTAGAAGTGACTCAGGGTTGGTGATAAGCTAACGGTGACTAAAATGTGAGGTATTGTTTATTTGTGAGCTAAAAGGTCCAAAATAATAGCCAACAATAAAAACAATGAAACTAGATTAATTACCTTGATTCTAAATTTGGTTTCTTGAACATCAGTACAACCAGCTCTAATCTCATAAAATGAATCAGTTGGCAAACCTGGATCTTTTTTACATATATTCATCCGATCCCAATTTTTTTATATAAAACTTAGATCTAGAAAATGGGCTTTTTTGTATAAATTTTTTTCAAGAAAAACACATAGATCAGCTAGAAAAAAACCATGTTTGTTTCATGACATCTCCTATGGTATCTTCGGGGGAGTTTGTTAATTTATGTATAGTGCCATTTCACTAAATAGCAAACCATATTCTCCTTGGTTTAAGTCTATTCGGATTCCTAAAGTTGTTAAGGATGTTTTGGAAGGCGTCTTCTATGTTATGTGGTGGGTGATTTGGAAATTTCGCAACCAGGTGCTTTTTGGAAATTCGCGGCCGCGTTTGGATCTTCTCTTTGATGAAATTGTTTTATTATCTTTCACTTGGTGTTCTAATAGACGTAAAAATAATATTGATTGGATCTCATGGATGAAATATCCTAGATCCTTGTCTTTGTAATTCTCTAGCTCCTTGCTAGTTTTGTTTTTATATAATCTGCCGTTCAAAAAAAAATATGCCGAATATTAAACTTGGTAATACATTGTTCAGAATTTGTGGTGGCGTGTTTCTTACGAAGTTGAGTTCTGTTATTAAACACATTTTATATGAATTTGAAATATAGGTGGCGATTCCGAAGCAAGATAGATGAGGCTAGCTAATGCTCCTTTTATAGATGACAAACTTCCGTTCTGCAGGCGTTTCAACAGAAATTCGATGCATGAGTAACGGAAGAGGAAGTGTTAATGATCCTGTTTTTGGGGTTTGTTGCTATTTCTACAGAATCTAACAACCAAAAGAATTGATGACGTGGTCTAAGGTATACTAAGTTGTAACTTCTCATGTATAAGTATGAATCAAACTTGCAAAGTGATCACATTACCACCTCAAAAGAAAGAGGTTGGATGCTTGAATGCCATATGTATATGTTGTATATCGATTCATCTATTTGCGATGAATGTACTACTTTTTGTTTGTAACTGCATAATTTTTGGCTGGCTGAAGCACTAAAGTCGTGTCATTTTTTTAGTCTATTTACTTCCGTATACAAAACACCATTTTCTCTGGAATGGATACATCAATGAAAACGAATAACCCCGCGCTCCGCAGCAAAGCGCGGGTTAAAAACCTTGTTAAGATGCAATTGTTAAGGACAAAAAGTTTAGAATGTTTAGCGTAATTAGTTGAAGCTTAATAACAACAATAGTGACATTACAAGTTTGCAACCGCTATCACAAAGTTTGCTAGTGTTAGTTAAGAAATTGTTTATCGATCATTAAAACCAAGGGTAAAACTACATCCTTTTGTAAAATCTTCTACTCATAAAATCGTGATATCTGAAATCTATTATTTGAATATGATATACACAATTAAAGAAAAATCCAAAAATTGTGTGAATTGACGGAAACATTATGGCCGGATGCTTTTTGGCACCAGTCATTATCCATCTCACAAAGAATAGCTCCGGTTACTCTTCTAGCACAGTGAGGCATCAACTGCAGAAGCCGAGACTCGAACCCATGACTTTTTTATCTACAAAATCTCTAACGAGTCAAGAGGTTTATCTGTGGTGGGTAACAAAGCCAAAGCTCTTTAGAGCAAAAGGTGTCACGGCGCGGAGGCTCGTCGAATCCGACGTGACCTCCATCCGGCGTGTCCGTTTGCTCGCCACCACACCGGAGTGGCTCGCCGGTTGTGGTTTCGCCGGTTACATGACGAGGAGAGAGACAAATGAAAAAAATATATTACCGTTTCATGCAACGGTTAAATTTTAAAAATATCAAACTTTTTTTAATTTATACTCTCTTTTACTATATATATATCCTCCTCAAAATTCAAAATAACATACAATTTTCACACCTTTTCTTATACTCTATCAACTATCTCCTTCTAACTTCAAAAAAAACACCCCATCTACACAACTATGGCTACCGAACCAAACGAATTGAGAAAAGAGACCCTTCGCCGACTACGTCGAGAACTTGTTGCTGATGTCGAGCTGGCGAACAATTTGTTGCATGAGTTGAATCGGAACCTGGATCAATTGCGTACCCGTACTTCGGAATTGTTGAGGGTGGAAGCGCTGCCTGATGATCCCCTCATTAAGTACGGTTTCAGTGCTCTCGAAAGGGCGAGCTTTTCGGATATGACAAACTCGAACAACTTGGTGGCAGGTCAGACCGAATTGCTACGAACCATTACCAACAAGTAACAAATGATTCACCATTACAAAAATATGTAATTGTTCGAATCATGATTTAGTTTTTTTTATTTCGTAATTTAGGGCGTAATTTTTTTTCGTATTGTATTTTGTAATTTTTTATTTGAATGAAACGAATTTAGTTTGTTTGAAATAAAAAAGAAAAAAAAAGAATTGGTGGTGAGTGAGGCCCAAATAGTTAAGTTGTGGTGTGTTGTGAAGGAAGAAATATTTTAAGATGTTGTGTTGAAATGATGTGACACCTAGTGGCACCAAGTGATGCCCAAATGGCTTAGCAAGCCTCTTCATGACACCCATGGCTAGGGCTGTAAACGAACTGAACGTTCAGTGAACATCTCATGAACCGTTCAGTAAAAAGTTCGTTTATGTTCGTTTATTTATTAAATGAACGAACATGAACATTATTTTACGTTCGTTTAGTTAAATAAATTAACATGAACAAAAGTCACGTCCATTCGTTTATGTTTATTTATTTGTCTATGTCCATTCGATTATGCATTCATTAACGTTTGTTTATGTTCATTTATTTGTTTATGTTCGTATATCATATCTTTTAATGGTATACATTTAAAACTGATATGGTTAAACAAAACAATACTTATAAAACAAATTATGCATAATTTGATAAATTTTATGTTTTCTTTCTATGTTCGATTATGTTCGTTTAGGGTTCGTTTATTTTCTTAATGAACGAACATGAATGACTCATTTTCTTAATAAACGAACATGAACAAGAAGATTCGTCCGTTTAAATGTTCGTGTCCGTTTATTTGCCCGGTTAAAATTAAATGAACGAACATGAATAGGGCTCCGTTTGTTTCGTCCAGTTCGTTTACAACCCTACCTATGGCTCTTGATCACAATTAAAGAAAAATCATTGTCAACCAATAGGATGACACATTTACATTTTAGAAAGTTTTTGATAGGTTAAACTTAAAAATGTTACTTTAAGACAAATGAACAATGGACAATTAATTTTTTTTCATGTTTTGCACTTCCTTGTTTTACGACATTTAGATGAACATAAACAAAAGATTTGCAAAACATGAATTTAATCGTTCTTGTATGTTCCCCAACTAACGTGATAGACATTTACAAAACTCGAAATCAGACGTAGAACCAATGTTTTGAAACCCGGTTCGATCCGGCCGGTTCAACCGGTTGAACCGGTTCCGGTAAAAAAAAAGGTCATATTAAACCGGGTTTAATATTTTCGAAACCCGGTTAGAACCGCCGAGTTTGATGTGACCCGGGTCAACCTGGTTCTCGAGACCCAGCCGGGTTTTGGTTTTTTCGTGTTTTTTACAAATAAAGCAAGTTAATTATATACTTGCGATGTAATTTTATTTTTACATGCAATATTTGTTAGTAAATGATTTTGACTTAATATATGGGATATTCATGATTTATATATAGATTTTTTTATCATTGAAAATATTTTTTATTTGTTTTGTTATGGAATACCGGGTTGATCCGATGGTCTAACCGGTTGAATCAATGACCCGATTTATAATATATATTTATAATATCAGAGTTAATTCACCGCTCAAACTAGTTGATATTTATGTATACCACTTTGTCAAATGTAGATCAATAATGTGACTATTAGTTGTCCCCTTATTTACTTTGTAAAATCAATAGTACCTTGTAGTAGTATAAATACATCATTATACCATGAAGTAAAATGCACCAAGTTCACAATTTTGAGGTGATATTTCTTTCTCATCTACTTTTAATATCCATAATCTCTATTTAAGATTCTTGATTATATCGGTAATCTCATGATAAAACTAGTTAATTACAACACGTTATCAGTACGATTGTTCACGTTATTATAATCAAGTAAGTCTTAAAAAAATCTTTTCAATATAAACATTTTCTTAAGTTGATTTCGTAATCAACAAAAGTCTACATCTTATCAAAACCACTCAGTTAACCAAAACAAACATTTTCTACAAACTATTTATGATGCAGAATCTTAAAGACAATAGTTTTATATAGCAATAAATCACATTTGATGTTAATTTGTTCCAACATATCCATAGTTTACTTATGAATTTTATATACCCATAAAAAGGTCACGTAGCTTTTTACATTAGGTGATGATTTACATGTTTCTACCATTCCATTTAAAAGATTCCTTGGCTTCCTTCATTTTATTTTCTTTCGTAAGACCATCAAGTAAAAGCATAATCTTAATTAACTATATGGACACATAGGAGATTTTACCATAGACATATGACAATCTTGAGACTACTAACCATTTTTATCTTATTATTATGCTAACTCTTATTATTGTTATTACTAACTTTTTATTTATGCAATTAACATTTACTTTATTGCAACTAACTTTTATTTACGTAACTAACATTTACTTTATTGCATCTAACATTTATTAATGCAACTAACCACTGTTTAAACATTGTTTACGTATAACGTGTGCATCCCCTTAGGCTCGTATAATTTCCGGACATATACTTTAATATAATGGACATATTCCAACACTTATATCCGCCACTCAGTTAAATCAAAGACTGAAATTGCGAAAATGTGCCACATATGTAATCCCCCCAAACCTCGACACACAAAACCAATAAAAAAACCTTGAGATTCATAAAAAGAATCTCACCTAAATTTAGATAGCAACAAATAAAAAGTACATCGATAGTCATGCAAAAACTAACAAATTTCACAAACACCTAAACACAATTCTTTCCAATAAACAACCCAGATCATTCTCATCGCAAAAATAACAAAAATAAAAAAACACTGACTTGTAAATCATCCCAATTTTTAGACAACACTATCGTAATTTTCACAAACGCCGATGCTCTGTAAAAATCATAACAACTCATCACTTACATGCAAACATTTTTTTTAAAAAACACCTAATTAACATAGACAAAAACCATAAAACATCTCAAACCATTCCAACTTAAAAAAAAACAAAAACAAATAACCGCTAACCTGTAAATAACCAGAAATTTCGGACAACAGCCTCGTACCGTCCACCAAAGCCGATCGTCTATGAAAACCGGACTGTTGATCGTTAGTGAAAACATATTCGAAAAGAATTACGCCATGCATGAAGTTTCGTGGCAATAGTATTTTTATTTAAAAAGACAAAAAATGAAAGCGACGTAGTTCGACTAAAATGCATTTACAAAGCAAACACGGACAATCCAAACGACATCATTTCATCCAAAAACGATGTCGTTTGGGCCTAATCCAGTGCTAAGCGACCCGGCCTAAGCCAAAATGACGTTATTTTTGCACCTTCAAAACGTTGTCGTTTGCTTCGCTATTGCATATAAAGGTAATGTTGTTTCAACTAATCTATATGGTATCCCGTTTTGTTCAGGAAATCGTCATGACTAGTGAAGAAATTATGGAATCTAAAGATATGCATGTTGTTCAAAATTTTAATAATATTTTTGAAGGAAAAGATAAACATGTTAATTTCGTAAGTTATTAGTACAAGTTATTGTGCCTTTATGTTAATTGTGTGCTTCACATGAACAGTTTAAAAACTTTAATGATTTTCTATAGATTTGTAACTCAAGTTTTGCTCCTGGCTCTTCTGATATCAGAAAACTTGCAAAGGATTATCCTGAATCTCAATATATTGATGATAATTTTTCGCCTCTTAAAGATATGGAGAGACTTTTTTTGGATATCTCCTTATGTTCAAGAAGATTCATGTGTTGGCAGAAAATCTAAAAATCTTTTGGATGTTGCTTCACGATCTGGCGAGCATGTGTTGATCAATTACAGTAAATTTGCTAGGAATCTTTAGGAATTCCTTGTGATCAAACTGTATGTTAATCGTTATCAACACGTTCATGATACAATCTTTTATATTGTTATTCAACATCAACGAACAATCATCATCGTCGGAAACATCATGTACAACCTTTATTATCAGTGTTCTAGGCAGTATAAAGTTGCATGTATTAATATATTTAATTTATTTGATCGTAAAATATTCAATCTTTAATTGGATGTTTTATTTGAAAATTAGTATCAACAAGCACATAAAGTATTTGATGATGATTGTAGATTATCAAATAAGAAACCATTCAAATAACAAAATTAAAAACATCAGCGTTATATATTGAAGTACTAATAACTACTAATACAACCTTACAATCCATGTTTTTGATAATTTGACGACTAATTTGTAAAATAAATCTAGCACGAAAGAATTCTACAAGAACTTGAATCTCAATAATGATTTGTTTATAGTTTCTCATAAAATAATTATGTTGTTAATTAAGGGTACACTTGGTTGATGGATATTGGAATGATGTAATGATAATGATAGTCATTGTAAGTGTTTGGTTGAGCACTATCGCAATCAAACTATGAGTTTATACTAGGGGTGTTCACGGGGCAGTTCGGTTCAGTTAATTGAAAGATTTTCACTATCCATCGCGGGGCGGGTAATGAATTTTACTACCCGAAACCAAACTGTACTAGGCGGGTAACCAGACTCGCGGGTACCCAAAGTGAGCGGTTACCCGCGGTTGGGGTTACGGTTAACCATTTTAAACATTTACTCGAGTTTAACTATATACACAATAACGTGGTCTATAAAGTAAAATGTCATTTTAGTAAAATTAAATGACATTGAATAAGTAAAAGTCATATAAAAGTTATTCCGTTACAATAATTGCATTCAAATATTTATACATAACATATTAACAAATTATATTTATTCGACATTTATAGATTAGAATCACAATAATCAATTTTCACACATAAATGTTTAGAAATACTCACAATGGGAGCAAAAAAGTTGTTATACAATTAAAGTCGTGCAATAATATGATTAATACTTGTACAATTATTTGAATATTTAGTTAAAAAACTTCAAGTATATTATGCACGGTTTGGTTCGGTTAACCGCGGATATCTAAAAATAAAAACCAAAACCAAACTGTGATAAGCGGGTTTTTCCGGTTTCGGTTTTTTTCGGTTTTGGTTTTTTCGGTTTTTGTTTTTTTTCGGTTTCGGATCGAGCGGTTCGACTCGGTTCGTCGGTTTTTCGGATTTTTTGAACACCCCTACAATTTACTCTGAGATTTATTCTAGTAGGAAGAGGTGGGTTTTTAAGCATTCTTCTGGGTCATCTTTTGGTATCTTTATTTTTCACCGCAAGAAAAATGGAAAAGTATTACTATGTTTGAATTTTGGTTTATTAAATTAAAAAAAAAATGATAATGGGTCCATCTTGTGAAATCTATACCATACCATTGTTATACCAAACAACAATATTAACAATGATATTTGTATTCTCATTTCACCCTATAATATATCGAAATCGATTGTGATTTCTTATAACACACCAAATGCACCCTAAAGGGTTTGTTTTGGTATCTCAAAAATACTTATTTTGGTTCATATAGTGTATTAATAAATAATAAGGATAAATATAATGTTTTGTTTTACGAATGGTTATGTTTTAATATCAAAGACCGTTTTTTATATGTTGTAATTAATATATAATATGACAAAATAGATCTAACATAAATCGAACCCAAAACGCCATCCGTAAACGAGGATCTAAAACTAATATCATACCTTGATGAAAGATATTTTACAATATCATCAAAAGTTCTTTCAAACCTCATTGTTAAAAAGGCTTGTCAAAATAAATAAAAACAAAAGAAAAACAATTAAAATCTTGACATCAACGCTAGCTAAAGTTCACCTTCCAAACACTTGCACATTAACAACTATTGTACAAATAAAATTTATGTATTTCACTATCCGTCGTCTATCTTTTACTCATTTATTATTCAGAAGAACCACAAATTTATAAAACAAACCTTAATATGTAACTCAACATCATCTTTGGATCATCTTCTTTTTTCACAATCCTATAAAATCGTAGCATATGTTGTTGCACGTCGCCACCACAATCATCTACTATTCTCCATTGTCGTTTTTCTTTTATTTGTTTTACATTTGCTAATTGATAAGTACTTGAAGTGGAAGGTCAACAAAAATCAGCAATTAAAGCTAAAGAAGGAAAAGTCAAATAAAGTTCACCTGACAAAATTTCTCGCTCATTTATAACTACCATCCCTGTGTATAAATTCACTATCATTTCATCATTTAGAACTCATGCTTTGTAATCTAAATTCTCTTGTATCTCTTAGACTCAATTCAGTAATCCATAACCAATCATTCTATTCTCTCTTTAGTTTGTGATTATTTCTTGTTCATAGAATTGCATATTAATTGGATATCTAAATCTCATCTCTTTGAGGTCTGATTTGGATCCTATAATTGGTATCAAAGCTCGATCTTGGCAACAAGATTGAGTGATTATATTGTTCTTTGACTATAAAACCATTATAGAACCATAGAGGGGGGGGTGGTAATTCGATTTTCTAACTCTAAAAGTTCAAGTCTTGAAAGAACCGAGTGGTGTATTAATCTACTTTGCAATAAGAATAATAAGTAGAGAGAGACACCAAGATATATATTGGTTCGGGAAGGGGGGTTTAGTCCTTCCGTACGTCCAGTTCCGAATCCACAACACCTATACTATTCCTAGTAACTATTAACCGTATTACACTTAAACTCCACCGATATGTACAAAGATCGGCGCTCATAAAGAAGAGTTACTACCTATGGTATTCCACCCTCGTTATCCACCCCTAAGATTCTGTGATTCGACTTAACCTATGATCTCTAAGATTTTCCCCTTAGAAGCTTACCAAGCCCCAACTAGATCCTCAATGATTTAGGCTTCATCTCTCGGATACAAGACTTCCCTTTACAACCATAAAAGATAGTTTGATTTAAGAATCGATCTCTAACTTAGCCTAAAGACTCAATTCTATTAGAAAAGGTATGAGCAAGAAGACCCTCGACTAAACATACAAGTATGCATTAGGTACTTATGTGGCTCTCTTGCGGAGATGTGTTCACTTCAATAGAATAATAAGATGAGAAGATTAGAACACTTTGATGTTAGACTTAGAGGATAGGAGAAAAGAAAAGAGAGAATTTTTTTTGCAAAAGGTGAGGAATACAAAGGCCAAAGGTGAGTATTCATAGGCCAATAATCCCAAAATTGTAAAGATAATCCAAGACTAGCGCGCTACCCACGCATTAGCGCGTGGCCAGTGCGCTAGATTCCCGAATTGTTTTCTTTAGGATTTTTGCGTTTTAAATACCCGCACTTGTTAAACCCCCAATTATATTTCACGCTATGACCTTACAATCATTATTACACTCAAGGTTAACCAACTCAATTAGCCATTTGATAATAGCGTTCGTGAAGTGTTTAAAAGATATTTAGGGGTCGTTTGTCCGATATCAAAGAGATAGAAAAGAACTACCAGACAAGGGTATTTTCGGTATTCCTCTAAGGTAAATGGTCTAGTTAGAAACTAACCATGGTTTGAGAAGTTGGTTAGGGTACAAATAAATATTCTAAGAATATGCTAAACTTGGTGAGGAAGTATGGATGTTATAGGGGGAGATTTGAAATTGTATTACCACATGTGTGAAATAGAAGAGAAGATAAGAATGAGTTGTATGTGAGTCTGCATGGATGTGATGTTGATGTGATGGAAAAGAGCCTCTTATTTGAGTTTTGAATTACACATGTGGGATAAAGAGAAGGATGAGAATAAGGTAAGTTGGATTGGTGACTTGGCATGATCAAAGGTTAGGATAAAAGTGTGTGTGTGTGTATGTATGATTTGAATTTCATCTTTAGAGAGTGTGTGAGTGAGGAGAGGTGTACAGGATAAGTTTTGTGTGTGTGTGTGTGTGTGAAATTTAAATGAATGTGTAAGGAATATGATGAATATGAGATATGTGGTGGAGAATGTTTTGATGTGATATATAGAAGCCTATGTTGGAATGTTGGAGGACACCAAGTACAATGAGGTACAAGGTGTAAGAGAATGTGAGTTGTCCCATGTGATGATAAGATTGGGGAATGTTTAAGTGAGGAAGGTTTAGGCTTATGAAGGTTTGTGAATAAGAAGTATGAAGATGATGATGGTAATTAAGAAATCAAAGGATTGATTTGGGTTGCTAATCACTTTGCCATCAAGAGAGAAAAGAGTGGGCGAGATTGATTATGGAATGATTTGGGGAAGTGTATAGAATGTTTGTAGGATTGTGTAGAAAGGAATGTTCAATCATTTGTTAGGGGTAAGAAGGAATAAACACATGATTAGGAAGAACGTGTTACAGGAAGTATGGTATAGAAGTATTGTGTGGAGGAATGGGGGAGTTTGTAAAAACATTTTGTATGTGTGGGAAGTGACAAAATCCAAAGCATAATCAACTTCCAAATACCACAAACTCAATTAGTCATTTAGCCTCTAATCCATGATAATCAACAATAGATGTGATTACTAATCATCTTGATGCAAAAAAGCTAAGTGCTTTGCATCTCAAGTAGCATATCCCATAACAGGAAAGGATGCGTGTACGCAAAGTGACCTTTTTGACTCAGTTTTACCAATAAGGGAGTAAGACCCGTTATGTGATTAGGATCAACGTAAATCTGGATTAAGGTCAAATGAATACTTTCGTTTGATGTTATGTTTAAAGTATGTTCATATTAAGTTTCGGCCTTGGCTAGAGGCGTTTGATAAAGAATTGAGTTGGCATTTTGTTGAAAAACGAGATGATTTATTTTTGCTCTTCTTTAAGTTTAAACCTCATTTGGATTGTTCCTAAATGCTCAAATATCATATACATACCTTTACTGAAGTTTCCATATGTGTCGGGTAAGAGGAAAGCTGACGTTGCAAAATCCGTAAGAACGAAGCTCGTGAGTAGCACGCTGGCCACGTGCTGACGTGTGCCCAGCATGTCAGTTTCACAAATTTGTTTTTATGGATTTTGGCTATCATTTGTTATTTTACGTTTTGCGAACGTTTATTTGTCATCGTTAAAACATAAAGGAGATCTTAGTCAATGATGCACCAACAACCATCATAAACCATCAATCATCATTCACTTTCACATTTTTCGTGCCCAATCTAAAAAATGTCATAATTCTCTCTTCTTTCCATTTCCTAATCTAAAACATATCTTCGTGAGTCTAGTTGTTGTTTAGTTACATTCTTAGTTTGAGTTAGTTACGTTTTCTCGATTCTATTACAAGTTTGTTAGAATTTTTGATTAATTAAGTCACAGTGCCAAGTCAAACAAGATCATCAACAACTCTGTGAAGCCATGAGAATACTGATAATTTGAGGGATACCATTGCTACTTTGATGATGGAGTAGTTGGAGAAAATGAGGGAAGAAATGAGGAATAGGGCTTCAACTTCAACAGTTGTTCAAGGTGGAGTAATAGCTAGGAAACAGGGAGATAATCAAAGGGAAATGAATAATATGCAATATAGTAGAGTTACTAAGATTCAATTCCTAAAGTTTGGTGGTGAGGATGTTAGGGGTTGGCTATTTAAGTGTGAGCAGTTCTTCAAAGTTGATGAAATTACAGCTGATCAAAAGGTAAATCGCATCTCAATTTACTTTTTTGCTATAGCATTAATGGGGCATAGATAGCTCTTGAGGATTATGGAGGAAAATGTGACTTGGGGTGTATAGATAAGCTATTTTGCAGTGATTTGGCTTAGCTTATGATGACCCTTTGGTTGAAATAAAAAAGAGTAAGCATGTTAAATATGTGCAAGACTACTTTGATGAATATGATAAGTTGTTGTGTAGAGTGGAATTAAGTAAAGAACAATCAATAAGTTTCTTTTGACTGGATTGCAAACTGATGTGGAAGTAGCAGTTAGAATGTTTAAGTCCAGGTCACTAGCTGAATTGTATGGTTTAGCTAAACTATAAGAGGCTAATTTGAAGGCAATGAAAAATAAGAATATAATGCCCTTATTGCCTAAACTTAGATTTAATGGGTCTAACTCTGCTTACCTAAACAGTCCTAAACCTGTGAATCTGCCTACTAAATTCGAATTAAGAAAATAAGGACTAGCGAATTCAAATACTGCACCGATTAGAAAAAAATAGTTTAACTCAAAAGAATTGGAGTAAAATGGGCAAAAAACCTATGTTTTTTTTACTGTGTCAAAAGTATGGGCAACCGACATAAAATGCCTAGTCAGTTTTTTTTCTTTGGAAGTCATAGTAGGAAATGATAATGAGGAAATAGTGTGGGAGGTAGAAAGGGAGAATGTTGATTGTGAGTTATCTAAGGCGCTTAATGTTGTGCAAGAGGAAGATAATGTCCTACATATTTCTCTTAATGCACTCATTGGGAGAAACCCTTTTCAGACTATGTGGGTGATTGGCTATGTGGGTAAACAAGGAATTCACATACTAATATATAGGTGCTGAATCAAATGAATATCATATAATCAAATATAAAACGCATCAGAACAAGCACCTATCAACGGATCCATAGAGTCATATGATCAATCAAAGAAAAATAAGAAAAGTAATACCTTTGTAGCGTGATCGGTAGAATCAACCGGTGACCTTCACCCTAGCACGAAACACCAAGTGAAACCAAGTGATCAAATGGAGATCACCTCTATGATGTATCCACACTACACTTCCTTGTATACCAATTGATGCTAGTCTAAACCCCGTAACTTTAGATTTCACTTTGAATAATCAAGATACAAAGTGATGGGAAAATAAGAACACAAAAACCTTATCAAAAGAGTGTGTGTGCCGTATGTATATATAGGGAGAGGAGGGAAGAGATTTTAGGAAAGTTATTAATCACATTAATTAGAAAATCAATTAGGAGATAATCATATTAATGTTGATTGGTCAAACAATCTTATCCCTTCCCATACATGCATGAATGGCCGGCCCCTATAGGGCTTGTATGGGCCTCCTCTTTTGTTTTCCAAGTCCAATTAACTAAGTACAATACTTAGTTATTAGAAGCCCAATAGTTATCCCGTGTTACGTGGATTATTTATATACCGTAAATACAATAAACACGATATATAAATGGTACCTCAGTGTATATGTGTGTGACCCCATAGGCTCACATGTGTCTAGCCATATAATTAGTTATTATGACACGAGCATACTCCAACAGCTCCCACTTGCGCACGTCATAATAATCAAGTAATTATACAAGCAAAGGTTAGCGTCTAGCAACACGCCAATGCCCCTAGAGACATATGAGGATAGTTTCTTAAACATCTCATTTAAATGGTTTAGGTATCAATCGTCCTTTTGTTGTAGATACTATGTTTGTTACCCTCAAAATATTAAGCCAAACATGAAGTTCGTTCATTATGTGTATTAGTCTCGGTCGTTCAATAAGCTAACGTTGTAATAGAATAGTATAGGAAATTAGGCTCGTTAGTTAATCTAATATTGTATATGTTTCGGGTTTAATCCCAAGAAAGTCCCGAGCCCGGTCTGAGTTATTTAACCCACACGTTTACTTAAACTTGACGGGGCATATATATATATATATATATCTTTTCCACTTGGAAAAGAGATCTAACCCTTTTCATTTCTAAGATATTTTTCCTAATAATATTTTTCTTTCTCTCTAACCTCTCTCTTGTTTCTCTCTCTAAAACCTTCATTTCTTCTTCTCTTTTCTTGATCGATTCGTGATTCGTTATATGTTATGAAGTGATAATCGGGATCCTACAATTGGCATCAGAGCTACGTGTGGATTCGTGGTTGATTATTGTGGTTAAATAAGCTCAAATTCGTGGCTTATTTTGTTCGAAAAAATAGCAAGAAAAAAATCAAAGTTTGATCTTTGTTTGTGGTTAAAGGTGTTAAAGATTTGTACTTTCGGGCTTAGAACTATCCCTTGCATCATTACTAGGTGGTTTTAACATCATTTCGTAGCTTTCAAGAAAGTTTGATGATTTTTTCTTGGCTGCGTTTTGACTAACTGAAGGGGTGTTCTTGATTGCGTTTTGCCTCTGCGTTTTGGTTATTGCGTTTTGATTCTGCGTTTTGCCTCTGCGTTTTGGTAATTGCGTTTTGGTTCTGCGTTTTGCCTCTGCGTTTTGCCTCTGCGTTTTGGTTATTGCGTTTTGCCTCTGCGTTTTGGTTATTGCGTTTTGCCTCTGCATTTTGGTTATTGTGTTTTGCCTCTGCGTTTTGGGTATTGCGTTTTGCCTGATTGAAGACCCTTATTGCGTTTTGCCTAGGGGAGACTCTGTCCATTTCATTTATTGGTTGCGTTTTGTCTCAAAAGGTTGAACTGCGTTTTGTCCAAGAAACAGCTCTGCGTTTTGTCCATTGAATTTGAGAATCTATTAATCATTGTCTAAACATAACAAAACATCAAATCAAACAACAAACAAAGGACTTAAAAGGACTAATCATTCAACAAACACACATTAACATCAATCGATTATTCATTCACGGTTTGTCTATTGATTTTGTAAAATCCCGTTAATTCACTTATCGGTTTTAATCATAGACGTGTAAAATCATGTGAACGTGAATTGCATACAAGACCACAACTTCAATCACATCACATCCACTTAAGATCCAAAAAATATTTCACACTTCATAATACATATTCATTCATTCATCATGTCTACTCCAGTCAACACATCCTCAACAGATAGTCAAATATCTCGGACGTCACTTAATGTGTCGGGGTATATAAATAACTTTTCCTCTTTGGAAAAGGCAGTTGGTTCATTAATAAAAATTCCATTTTCTTCTTTCTCTAATATTCTCTCTCAACTCTCTCTCTCCTCTTTCTCTCTCTAAATCAACTCAC
>BQNB010098974.1:0-25032 GCA_026074375.1 Tanacetum coccineum
CGTCCAGAGATAAAGAATTAAATGGTCCCAGCTACTACCTCATTAATAGGGTTCAGTGGCGAAATAAAATGGCCATTGGGACAGATAACACTCTTGGTGAAAATAGGAGATGATGAACACTCAACGTCGACATGGATGGATTTCATGGTGGTAAGATTGACATCTCCACTCAACGGAATCATTAGAAGGCCCGAGTTACGAAAGATACAAGCAGTACCATCAACAACGCACGGAATGATAAAATTTCCAGTCACGGGAGGAATACTCACGCTAAAGAGTAGTAAAATTATCCCAGTTGAATGTGCGATGGTCTCCGAACCAGAGGAACAACCCATCCCAATCAACAAAGTAAGAGAAGAAAGGGTAAAAGTGGCAATCAATCCGGAACACCCAGAGCAGACAGTGATGATCGGTTCCAAACTTACGTAGAAAACCAGAGAAAAGCTATGTAACCTACTTCAGCGGAGTTTGAACATATTTTCTTGGACCCCAACGGATATGACAAGCGTTCCAAGGCACATAGCGGAACATATGTTGAATGTACGGAAAGGTTGTCAACCGGTTAGACAAAAGAAAAAGGGCCAAGCCGCAGAAAGAAACATAGCAATCAACGACGAGGTTAGTAAGCTGGTGACGGTTGGGATCATGAGGGAAGTTCATTATCATTATTGGATCTCCAACCCGGTGATGGTAAAGAAGAGTGACAACAGTTGGAGAATGTGTGTTGATTTCAAAGACCTCAACAAAGCATGTCCCAAGGACGGTTACCCTCTACCAGAAATAGACTGGAAGGTCGAATCCTTGTGCGGATTCCCCTTCAAATGCTTCCTGGACGCATACAATGGGTATCACCAAATAAAAATGGCAGAGGAAGATGAGGAAAAGACCGCGTTCATTACAAATCAAGGCATTTTTTGCTACACAAAAATGCCTTTCGGCCTAAGAAACGCTGGTGCAACCTACCAATGATTAGTGGACAAGGCATTCTACAGACAAATTGGTAGAAACCTTGAGGTATATGTGGATGATTTGGTCATAAAAACCGCACAGGGAATGATGTAATTATGTCCGGCGACCATAGAATAAAACCTTTCAAGACGCTTAGAAAAATCACATAAGCTGAACCAAAGAAGTGCACCTTCGAGAAGTTGAATAAGAATGTTTCTTAGGATATCCAGGTCCAATACTAAAGCATAAGATATGCCCAGACAAGGTAGACGCCGTATTAAACCTTCAATCACCAAAATGCTTGAAAGTACATAGCAAAAATTAAATTGGGAAGTAGCAAGCTTAAAAACAAGGTTTATTTAGCAAAATCAGCGGAGAAATCATTACCATTTTTCAAAACTTTGAAAAAATGCACAAAGAAGAGTGACTTTCTATGGACAGAGGAAGCGGAAGCTGCATTTAGACAGATGAAGGAGCACATAGCAAAGTTACCCATGCTTACCGCTCCGGAAGAACAAGAGGAACTCATCGTCTACCTGGCAGCATCCAAGGAAGAAGGTCAGTGTACTGTAACTAATAGACGGAAAGGAGAAGCCAAGCAAATGCCAATCTACATTTCATGCCGGGCTAGTAATGGGCCAGAAGTAAACTACACCCCATGGAAAAAGTGTGCCTAGCATTAGTACAAATGCAGCAAAAGGCTAAGAAGATACTCCAAGCTCATCCATCATAGTAATAAATAGATCAACCCATCAAAAAATTTAATTAAGACTAACAAACCAGAAATCCGCTGTAGGAATCAAAAGTATGAGCATACAACTAGGGAGTATGCATACTTATAGCAAGAGTATCCGTAAAGGACAAGAGCTAGCACGATTTATCGTAAAAGACAGAAGAAGAAGGTCAGATGATCCGCATAGGAATGAAGAACCGCTCCGCATAGTGGACCCCCTTTTTTTTGGGGGGTTTTAAGATGGTTCATCTTGCGATTGATTGGGTGCGGAGCAAGAGTGATACTCACGGTATCCAAAAAGGGTAGAGTTCACATACTCTTTAAGAATTCATAATTTGAAGCAACCACCAACAATGAAGGCAAATATGAAGCCTTGATAGCTAGGATTGCGGATAGCGAAAATAGTCGTCAAAGCCTCCAATGTAATGTAGACTCAAAACTGGTAGCAAACCAAGTGAATGGGAGTTACATAGCAAAAGAAACAGACATGATCAAATACTTAGAGAAGGTAAAAGCACTGGCCAGTACCTTCTGGGTGTTTTCAATAAAGCAAGTTTCGAGAAGCAAGAACAAAAAAGCAGATAGCACAAAGCAAAATAGGCATCTACCAAGACTCGAACATCTAAGTCGAAACAGTGTTAGTAGAAGAATTGAAGGAAAAACCAGTGAACGAGAGTGAGGTGCTCGCCGTAGTGGAAGAAGAAGGGGAGTCCTAGATGACCCCGATTCATGAATATCTCATGGATGAAACTTTACCAGCAGAAAGGAAAAACGCAAGAGCAATAAAGCGTAAGTCACAGCGTTTCGCCATCATCAAGAGAATACTGTACAAAAAATCCTTTCTAGGCCCATGGCTCCGATGTGTGGGACCTTCACAAGCAAACTATGTCTTACGAGAAATACATGAGGGCACACGATCCGTCGTTGCCAAAGCCCTAAGGATTGGATATTACTGGCCGACAATGCATAAGGACGCAAAGGCACTTATAAAAGCATGCCAGGAATGCCAAGTGCACAAACCTATCTCAAGAAATCCGCAGGAAAATTTGAATCCGATCACATCTCCGTGGCCATTTTACAAATAGGGTATCGACATAGCCGGACCTTTCCCGGAAGGACCTGGAAAAGTCAAATTTCTAATAGTGGCCATAGATTACTTTACCAAATGGATAGAAGCATAACCAGTAGCAACTATTACAGGAAACAAAGTAAAAAAGTTTGTATGGGAAAACATCTGTGCAGGGTAGGTCATCCTGAGAATCATATCAGACAATGGGAAGCAATTCCGAGACAACCCATTCAAAGACTGGTGTGAAAAATTATGCATTCAACAGCATTTTGCCTCCGTAAAGCACCCCCAGACAAATGGGCTGGTAGAAAGAGCAAACCGGAGTTTGGGGGAGGGAATAAAAGCAAGGCTGGGAAAAGACAACAAGAACTGGATGGAAGAAATCTCTCACGTCCTTTGGGCACACCGAACCATGGTCAAGTCCAGTAACGGAGACACTCCGTTCTCACTAACTTACGGAACGGAAGCTGTCATCCCGGCGGAGATCCGAATGCCCACATTCAGGACAGCAGAATTAGACATGACCAAAAACGATGAAGCATTGCAAATCAACTTAGAGCTACTAGAAGAAAGGCGAGAGCAAGCAGCCATAACAGAAGCAAAGAGCAAGAGACAAATGGAAAAATACTACAACGCCAAAGTTCGAAACACAAGCTTTAAGCCAGGAGACTTGGTATACCGTAACAACGAAGCAAGCCGCGCAGAAGATACCGGAAAGCTAGGACCCAAGTGGGAGGGCCCATACGAAGTCACAGAAGCACTTGGGAAGGGATCATACAGGCTAAAAGACCGCAACGGAAATGAGCTTCCACAGACATGGAATGTTAGCAACTTAAAGAAGTGTTACGTATACAAAATGTAAGCAACCTACCCATGCGGACTTCGCAGTGGGGGTAGTGCATTCCAATCTATCTAAATTATGCATTGTAATATTGTTCATTTGAAACTTTAATATAAAAAAAAGTGGAGCCTAGCTACCTTCACAACTTTTATTTTAAATTCCTGTTATTTACTACACGAAATTATTATGCTTGTGATTAAGACGCGCACGCAATAGGGCACGTCCCAATTTATGTTGTTCCGTATAACAAAAAGGATGAGTAACCTGACAATTCATTCAAGTATGTAAGAGCCATTGGCAACTAATACTAAAAGTGTACATGAAACGCTTCACTAATCTATTCATCAACAAAGAAAAAACAGTGACATCAAAAGATAGCAACAAAGGGAGAATAACCCATAAATATTCAAACTAAGATTACATGTAGTCAAAAACTTTAAATTATCCGAAATTGTACAAGTACATTTTCACCGCACTCAAAAGGGTCACAGGCGACCACGGCATAGGGCGAATAAAAACAATTAGAAAAAACAAATCACTTAAGACCGCAACAAGAAGGGTCATAGAACAACAAAGGCAAAATAAGCCGGCAAACTACTGAAGGTTCAGGTCCACATCATCAACACTTGCGAAGGGGTCAACATTATTACCCCCAATCTGGTCTTTCGTACCTCCGCCCCCGTGGCCATCTACTTGCACAACTTCATAATCATCTGTAGAAATGGGGCGAACAACGCTCGCAGAAGCAAAAGTGACCGATAACGCCGTGGTAGTTCCAGCAGGGGCAGCTACAACAGCTGAAGTACTCTCCAACCAATCGAACAGCCTAACAGAATAAAGGCTTAGATAAAGGAATAAAAATGTTGCGAAGTGCCGATACACGGTTAGCAAGGTTCTCCTTAATCTTCTGAACCCTAAAGTTAGAAACATCCAGCGATAGTGACAAAGCAGAAGCCCCAATTACACGATGATCCGGAGAATGATGTATCGGAACCATCAACTGGTCAACACGAGGCTGTGACCATCAAGTCAGGCCCAATCTATCAGCAAGATGGTCCTCTAACCGAAGAAGATTCATGATAGTCTCTGTGCTGGCATCTTTGTTGGATTTAAGCTCCGCAAGTAAAGGAAAATTAACACTTTGAAGAAGATGCAAAGTGGCAAGATAATCACTTCCGTAGATGGATTTTATGTGGCAATATCAAGTCCAAAGGCCTAAACCTTCAATACCGTGCAGTAAATTACCCGCGGATAATCCATCCTGCATGCCTTTTTCAATATAGCGCCTTACCAAAATGCCGCCCAAGAGCAGAAAAGATACTCCTTAGAATTCAAGCATTTGGCAAATGGCAAGCTCCATCCGGTAGTCAGATAGCCATCGACGCCGGCAATGGTAATTCAACAGGTGCGGAAAAAAACAATCTCCTCCAGGTGAAGGACATCGCAACAAACATCACGTTCAAGTTTCTCAAGTTTAACATTAACCTCTTTTATTTTGTCATCTTGGAACTTCTCAAGTTGATCAACAAACTTCTCATATGCCGTGACCTTTTCCTGATGTCCAACAGAAGAAGCTTCCAGCGCATGTACCTGCAAGTCATACGAAAGATAAGGAAACAATAATAATGATAAAAATTTGAGTATAAGAATAAGAATATACCTGATCAACAAGACTTATCAATTTGCGACTTAACAGATTTGTGACAAGAGCGTCCGAGTCAGCAGCCTCTTGCTCTCCTGTACCTTAATAACCGAAGCTGAAAGATCCGATACCTTCACATTAATATGCCCTTTTCCTCCTCAAAGGGCAGCATTACCTTCTCTCAAAAACCATCACCTCGTCAACCGGAGAAAATTTCTCAACAACCTGAATCTAGAAGCTTCATGCACGGAGATGGATGGCCATCCGCGGCTTCCGCTTCCTTTTCAAAAGCAACCGTGCATTCAGACTAATCAATTTCTTCACTTTAGTCCTTATCAACAACAATCCTTATTCCTCGACAACACAGCCTTCATCTTCCCTCTCTTTAATGTTATACTCAGCATGCATTCTCACTTCTGCGCTCAAAGAAATTTGGCGGGCTGTACCAACATTGAATTCGGTAAAAAGCTGATCATGCTCCATGCCCAACGATTGTGATGCAAAAAATTTGGAGGGGAAAATTCATCTAACATTTCATGGCAGACGCGACCATCATCGAGATAAGAACCATTTGTAATACTCCATTGTGGAACGTAAACCTTCTGAAGATCAAACCCAGGGTCAACAACGTGTGCGGATGTCACCAACAAGAAAATCACTACCAGAAACATCTGAGAAGCCACCTGGGGCATGATCAGTCCCGCCACGATATACGAACCAAAGCAAAAAAGAAGGTTTAGCAGGTGTTTCTCTAGCAGGTGCTTCTTTAGAAGTTGTAGCGACATCAGCAGTCGTAGTCACAACAGTCGCAATGATAGGAGCAGCGGACTTGGCAATATAATCCCAAACTCACTTCCGCAATGTTAGCACCAGGAATGATGGAAGAATGCCTTGCAAGATAACAAACCTTTGCGGAGCACAGATGGTCCGGAGATTAAGGCCAGTTACGGAGTCAACAAGATGTTCGTCTTCACGCTCCGGTGTAGCGGACATAGAGGATGTAACAAAAGGTAAGGTCGAAGTGGGTCCACCCCTAACCTTAGCATTCAATACTGCCCCGGCAAGTAACCTCTGAACCGCTGACACAATGAATTACCGCTACAAGAAGGCCCACCCGGTGCTCCGTAAATCATTCTTAACTTCTTGGCAGTCATGAAAAGTTGTCGCCAGCTATCAATTTTAGTTTTTTCGTTATCTTTTGTCTTGGTCTTCAACGGATCTCATCACACTCCCAACAACCTCCGCAGCCTCACTAACAATTAAAAGGTACCCCTATCAACTTGATCAACAACTAGCAAATCATGAGGCACCCCTCTCATTAGCCACTACCTCTTCATCAATAACCACTCAACACTAACGTCAGCTCAATCTGTGGCAACGGGCAGAGCAACCAGAGCAATGGTACGGACGACCAACAGTGGTATCGAAAATTTGGGTTCATCTTCAACCACGCTGTCCTCTCACCAATCCTGACCATTATTGGATCGAACATACGAATGAATGCAAGCAAGTCCAATTCTCTTACAAAGAAAAAAGAAAAGGGGCGTAAAAAGTCAGAAAACATAGAAAAAAAAATATGACAAATAAAACCCCACCCTCATATGTAGTCAAGCATAAATTGAGGAAAATTATTTTCCATCTAAAGTGTAATAGCGGCTGATTCCAACTAAACAAAGAAATGGTTTCGGATACTTATGAAAAGGAGCCAGGTATGCAACAAGAGTAGCATAATGCTCCGGCGTTATACTGATAAGACACTTAGGAAAGGGATTCCTTTGAACACAAAAGTTTATGCTAGCATTCCATGGAAAAGAGGCAGGGCAGGCAAAAGCATCAACTCAAAAGAAACGGTCATTCTAATTTTTCAATGAATCTAAGGGTTTAGTATAGCAAGTAGCGGTATTCCTCGGGCGCTTACCAAACGACACCCAGCCTTTTTTTTAGAATTAACATAGAAACAACAGAATAATCCAACCGTGGGCTCAAAACCATGGGCGCGGCAAAGGATCTCAAAATGAGATACCTTGGCCGCACTAATAACAGAAAGTTGCGATATATGGATACGATAGTGTTTAAGCACGTTCACAAGGAAAGTGGAAAGTGAGTAACGCGGAAAATTAGCATACACGAAGAAACCTAGTAAATACGCCTATTTTTATCAGCAGGCACGCATGGATCGTCATGTTAGGGGCAGGTATTTGCGGG
The DNA here is from genome assembly GCA_026074375.1 of Tanacetum coccineum. Classification (NCBI taxonomy): domain Eukaryota; kingdom Viridiplantae; phylum Streptophyta; class Magnoliopsida; order Asterales; family Asteraceae; genus Tanacetum; species Tanacetum coccineum. The sequence goes on from BQNB010098974.1 coordinate 7,439, forward strand.
TGTACCTCATCAGGAATATGATATGTATCACAGAAATTTTTTAGGGCTTTGAGGGTAAGTGTCGACTTAATATCTGTTATATTGCTCATGAGAAAGTAAACAGGGAGACATCGGCCCATTAACGACATAGCTTCTACTATCACCAAAGTCGTCATCAAACAAGGCAGCTTGCGACCGCATACATGACCATAATGACAAAAAAACATCCAGGCTTCGATATCACATCCTTCGCTTCGAGAGTAACCTAAGGATAGTTATCATGAAAGGGAAGTAAAATTGTTGTAAAATAAAAATTACCAAAACGAAATATATTAAAGCCAACTAATAGGGTGCTGTTTGCTAGTAACTTTTCCCCGACCGTTTCCTGACCAAAAGACTTCAACATATAAACAAGCCGTCCTCGTCACAAGATGACAATGACAACCTAAGTTGGCTTCCCATAACTAGTCAACTCCCTTACATCCCCTTAACTTTTACATACTTTACAAATCAAGATGGTGATATCGGGTGCCACACTTAACAAAACTTTACATCCATTGATGGATTTTTTTTTAAACGTACAACGAATAATCGTTCTTCAAAAATGTATTCATCGGTAATAAGCATAAGAACCGACTATCTTACCGTCCTTTTTTTCAACATACATCATAAATCTCAGGTTGCATTTCACACCGTCTTCACCATCATCAATTATGTCCATAATTTTTTTTCTTTTTACACTTTTCTTCGTACATAACACATAATCGTGAAAAGTACAAAATACACGAGCTAGTAAATATTTCCCATTCATTGTCAATTTTGCCTGACCAAACTAGACAGAAAGATTCCACTTTGACGCAGAACTACAAAACTTTACACGAAAGCAACTAGCAACATTGATTAAAATAGGCTTTAATCTACCCGGTAGTTAGCACACATATATAACCTCCTAAATCATGCATGTTTATCTGAAACGAAAAACCAAAGCAAAGAAATTAACCTGCAAGAACGATATCGTCACAGCCTCGGTTCTTGCAACACAATAGTAGCAATTAGGGCCACCTCTTCAATTCTTATTTCTTAGCAATTTCACACCTTCATATCACTTTGAGTGTATTTCTCCCATTCGGTTAAGCAACTAAAACTCCTAGCAATCCACAATCACCGAGAGCCATGGCAAGCACCTTACACAGTGCACAAAAACATTTCGATTACGAGTGTGGGCATTCTGTAATCCTCGTAGTACATTACTACTCCATTCTCGTCCACTAACAAGGGCGCTGAACAGTCTTTAAATGGACAGTATAGTTTCTGAGAGCCTATAATAAGAGATTCACACAAAGCGTTTTCCCATCGTTCTAGTACTTCTTCTGGACGAATGTATCGACAGACGTTAGGTCCTATTAGCCCTTTGCAGTCCGGGTTAGGACACCTCACATTTGCTACGTTCTCGTTGATCTTGGCTCCTACGTGTGCTCTAATGCAGTCAATACAGAACGTATGCCCACAAACATTATCGTTAATAAACATTTCAAATTCACGTTTTGTGTCCATACAAATACCGCAGAATTTGTCAGGCACTTGGCTAGATTCATATGTCACATATGGGATAAACGGCAGGTTGGTGCTTTTTTTATGGGGAATGGAACATGGCAATAATCAACTGATGAATATGGGAAAAACGGCAGGTCGTCCGTGCTTGATGAGGACATCATGAGTGCCTCTTGAAGTTCCATTTCTTCGATGTATTCTTTAGAAAGGTCAATAGACAGTGGGACACTTCTTCATCCACTATTTTCATTCTTGATTAAGGAAAGCTTCGAAGTCGAAAGCATCTACATTGTGGGAAGGACCGGTGCTTGATGAACTCCCTGCAGCTACGTCTGATGTGCTTCTGTCTTTGATTTGCAGTTTATCTCCTACATCTGTCAAAATACAACAAATCAAAATTCATACGATAAAATACACTACTATACAAAACTGTAATACGAACTATGCTATATTATCGCATATCACCTTTCTGCACATACCACCATAACCGACATGAAATCAAGACGTACTCAACCTTCCAATATAAGCAGATTCAAATTCAAATTCTACAGTTGCGTATTCTCAAACATAACAAAATTATCTGCAGCCTATCCAGCACCTGTCTTATGAGAGACAACCCAATTCCTACACAAGTACAAGTCCAACATTCCAACACCAAAATATAACAATCCAAACAATATCTTGCCTAGAACCATTATTCCGTTATTACTATTTATACAACTGAAACTACATAATACTATTAATTAAAACGTATGAGCCCTTTACTAGTTTAGGTTACTAAGGATGATGAATCTTTGACTTAGGGGTGTTTGCTTTGGCTTATGAAACATAAGCCCATTTGGGCTTATATTTCATAAGCCCCAATAAGCCAGAAAATTGGGGCTTATAAAAAATAAGCACAAATCAATTTTGATTTCGGCTTATATATCATAAACCCTAATTTTCTGGCTTATTTTGAGACTGTGGGCTTATATAAGTTTATCATATCATAATAAACTTATATAAGCCCACACGTCTCAAAATAAGCCCAAGAATTAGGGCTTATGAAACATAAGCCCAAGCCGAAACAAACAGCCCCTTAGACATACACGGTCTAACCGATGTATCCCCATGACCGACATGAATCTTTAACTCGACTCATTATCCCCCGTTACTCAACCTTTCTTGGCACCCCAAAGAAATGTTTTACATTTACGTTTCGAACCCGAGACGTCTAAAAGCGCGAACTACTCACACGGTGCTCAACAACTAACTATATCTAAATAAGCAAACTAATATATGAAGATTGATCACCATCAATGCATGAATCATATTATGGTCGTAATCCCAAATCTACTATTTTAAATATATTCTCCCCTATAATACGGGTTTTCGGGTTGACCCATTTAATTTAACTACCGACTATCTAAACAAGTTTTTACATTACACAGGTCAAACAGGTTTGCGGGTTATAATATGATATATTATGTTGCCGGGTTGACTCGTGTATCTCATTACCAACCCGAACCTGACCTGTTTAATAGTAAGGTGGACACTCTTTGTGGAACGGAGTGAGTATATTATTAAATGAATACGGGTATGGGTAATCCACTAGGTACGTCAAGACCCATACCCAAATCCAAACCCGCAAAAGAAGATTATTTTTACCCATACTAGCCTCCAACCTCAACTGTCATCGATTACGGTACTTATTGCCATCTCTAATCACTGGTATATGCGTACCGTTATAAATGTCACATAGCCACAGAACTAGTTTTGATACACGCACACATATATGAACACATTAACACTATCAAAGAGAGTTCACTACATGGCTATCTTTGATAACCACAATATAACTTTATATAACATCAAAAGTTTTAAAGTAAGTCGGAAAAAAATAGCTATAACACAAAGACGAAATCATATAAGCTCAAATAGCTTAAACAATCAATCCGTTATTAGGTTCTTATCGAACATCCAAGTAACCCTAAAACAATTTTTCTTAATATACTCGATTCCACATTCCAGCTGCAGGTGGACATTCATGACGTTTATGATACTCCATTCCACACCCATAACAAAACTGATATCCGCACCTGCAATATATAATTCGTTAACACGTTAAACTCAGTAAGACAAGCGATAATTAACCATTCTCAATAAATTTTATTTAAAACGATAACCATAGCATAGAACTTAATTAACCTTCAAGAAATAGATGAAGACCAACCCTCCATTTTTTCAACAATAAAAGGTCATTTTAGGACAACTGCTCAGTTCTTTGTCTTAGAGCAAGATTCATTAGCAAGATTATCAGTGGCGTCTATTTTACCCTTTCTAACCATCAGAAAACCTGCCTGCAAATCCCATCCCTCTCGTGCCCAGCTACTTAACTTACATAGTGCACAGAACAGTTCGTGTTTTGTTAAATTGCAATTAGGACATTCAGATGACATCACTCTTTGTCTCTCATCGTCTACCAACAATGCTGAACAATCTTTAAACAAACAATAAAATGTTTGGGACCCCAAGATCATAGATTCACATAATGCATTTTCCCATCTAATTAATACTTCTATAGGAACAAAGAAATGGCATACTCGAGGCCTTATAAGCCCTTTGCAACTCGGGTTAGGACATCTTACATTGACCATGTTTTCTTTGATCTTAACTGCTACATGTTCCCTGATGCAGTCAAAGCAGAACATATGCCCGCAAACATTGGTGTTTTGAAACATTTTAGATTCAGTCTTTGTGTCCGTGTAGATATTGCAATATCTTTTAGGTAATTGGTGAGAGTCAATTGGCAGTTGCTTCTTGATGAAGTTGATGCATGTGAAGGCAGTGAAGCTGATGAGAATTCAAGTGCTTCTTCGAGTTTCTTGACATCATTTGCGAGAGTCAATTGACATCATTTTAAACTGCAAAGTGTCACTCAAATTAGGCCAAATTACTTAAACATCGAATCTAGGCCTCGACTGAGTTTCTTGTATCACCTGATCTTTAACCATATCATCTGTACTATGCTTATCCTATAACCCTTCACAAGATATATGAATTATAACCCCATTACGTATATAAGAAAAATAAAACTTGTACCCTCTAGAAATCTTTCTTTCTATGCACCTACTAAAAACCAATTTACCATTTATCATAAAACAAAAAGTTATTATTCTTTCTGTTGGCACAACATTCCAATAATCAATCTCCACTGATCAAAAGAGTAACATGTCCTTAATAAATGCATAAATTCCAAATTATGGTACTGAGTGTGAAGTCATGTCACTGAAGTAAATCCAAACTAATAGATACTAATCTAGATACTTGAATCTGAAATGAGAAGATACAATTGCCTTTTATGGACTACAAAAGAAAAGGAAGGAAAAAACTAACCTCCTAACTAACATTCAAACTAAGCTACAGTTTTGTCCCTATCGTTGACTTTTACAAGCTAGCTAAGAAAACTAAATTACATTGAAACTACAATCAAATAAGCTCTTTGTGATTGGTGTAAATAATTAGATGAGAAGATTGAATTGGATTTCCTTGAAGGTATTCTTTTGACTGCCAACCTCACTTATCCTCTGTACTCCTTTGCCCTTTATATTGTATTACCTCCCCCCCCCCCCCCCCCGGGCAGTGTGAAAGGATAACACAATGCCAAACTTGGAGAAAAATTTTTGTGAAATGGAGATCTGCTTAGACCTTTGTGAGGACAACGCCACCTGGCCAGAAGTCCAACTTTGATCCTTTTCCCCCCTACTTAACAAAATTGTTGGGATTTAATATCTAAGTAACCAAGTTACTACGAGTACACAGCGGATTTGGATCTATGGTTAACACAAAATAAAAGGTAAAAGAAACGCGTACCTTTTAGGCAATTGATCAAGAAAACGTGTTAAGCGACTAAGACAATCGCCTCTACGTTGCTCACATAATCACGTCAACCGAATGTGTTAAGTTTGCTAGACTTAAGCTTCACAAACCTAGCTACCCTTGTAATCGAATGCCAAACAACTTTTGTATTGAACCGAATATCAAACCACAAATTATCTAATAAACCATAACCTCCTGATATAGTTTATTGTTTTGTTGAACTAGTGCACACCAAACAACAACTTGAGTGGACCTTTAATTATCAAGCTAGGAAAATAATAGAGCAAACCCAAAAACCCTAGAGGGGTTTGGTTGAATCGTTGGAGATAAAAACAAAAAAGACGCGAAACTTACTTTTTTGGTTTTTTTGAGAAATTTGTGAATCGTATATCATGTGGGTTTTGGGTCAAGAAGAGTATTTATAACCCACAAAACCTATTACTTGGGATAAAATATAGGAAAACAAGTCACTACTTTTAATACAACTCACTTTCATCTTGGTGCCCAAGTAAAAACCGGACTTCAAATATCCCATAGGAATATTTTCCAATCGAGCTCCAAGGAGAATTATGAAAACATTTGTTTACGTCTATAAGGTTTTTAGAACATGTGACAATTGTTCATGCCAAGTTTCGGGTTATTTAGTCCTTATGGTTTTGATTTAGTACGTTTGTGAAGCGTTAAACACATTCTCCGTGTATTAACGTGTGTGCCCCCAATAGGCTCACATAATTCAAAAATGAAATCGTGCTATTTAACCTACCAAATCCAACAGCTCCACTTGGAGTTAGAGTGACACCTAAACACTCATACCTATAATTGGCAAAGTCTAGCAACCCACACAATTATTTTTTTCATTAGGAATATTATGAGATAAGAGTTTCAAAAATCATCTCTGCTATTCAATGGTTATAAATTTCTTGCTTTATAACCATCCCTTTGTTACAGATACCGTTAAAACTCATGATAAGGATCCTAAAGTCATTCCATATAGTTTAACATTATGTTTCTCGTTATAGAAATAATTCAGATATACCAAATGTAATCAAGAATCATCTCTCATTACCCTTTGGGAATGACCATTCATTTATTCTGATTTAAATCAGGAGAGGCCCAATGGTATCTCTTCTGCACTAATCAAGTGGAGGGAACAAATCATTTAATGACTACAAGTGTTGTTGGATTCTGCTTTATTCACATACACTCCCGAAAAATAGCTTTTTATAACTACCTTTGTTCAGGACAATGCGTTTGGCTATAATCACAAATGATATCCAACAAAACAGAGCTTCTTGCTCTCAAGTCCTAAGTACAATTTTTATCAACAATTTCGGACATTTTATACTCCTTGACATGGATCCCAAAATGTAAATGACGAAGGTTGGGGTATCCAATATGCATCCCTTGTGAATACACATGAGTTTGGCAGGAACAATCCATATATTTAAAAAAATATAACCAACACTCAATTCTCTCTCAACAATACCCAACACCGGAGGAGGAGGAAAAATAGAGAGATTGAGTGTTGGTTTTTATATTCTTTTATTAAAGGCTTGTTTTCCTGCCAAACACAAATGTAATCCACAAGGGAAGCATATTGTGATACCCCACCCTTCGATCATTTTACTTTTGATCCATGTCAAATGAGTAAAGATGTCGAAAATGGTTGATAAAAATTGTCCTTAACTTTGAGATGCAAGCAATCTCTGTATGTGTTAATACACTTTTGTGATATTGCCAAACGCTAGTCGAAACAAGGTAGTAAAAAAGCTATTTTTCGGAGTGTATGTGAAGCAGCATCATCACACTTGTAGTCAATAATGAATTGTTCCTCCACTTGATAGGGGTGCAGAAAAGATACCACATGGGCCCTCTCCAGATTTAATCGAGATAAATGAATGTCCAATCCCAAAGGGTAATGAAGATGGATTCTGATTACATTTGGTATATCTGAATTATTTCTATAACGAGAAACATAATGTTAAACTATATGGAATGACTTAGGATCCATATCCATGGTTTAACGGTATCTGTAACAAAGGGATGATTATAAAGCAAGAAATTTATAACCATTAAATAGCAGAGATGATTTTTGAAACTCTTATCTCATAATATTCCTAATGAAAAAATAATTGAGTGGGTTTGCTAGACTTAGCCAATTAATAGATCAGCAGTTGTTAGGTGCCTACTTCTAACTCACCCCCCCCCCCAAGTGGGAGCTGTTGGATTATGGTAGTTAAATAGCACGAATACATTACGAATATGTGAGCCTATTGGGGGCACACACGTTAATACACGGAGAATGTGTTTAACGCTTCACAAACGTACTAAATCAAAACCATAAGGACTAAAACCGAAACAAGACATGAACTTGTCATGTTCTAAAACCCTTAGACGTAAACAATGTTTTCCTAATTCTCCTGGAGCTCGAATGGAATATTCCTAAGGGATAATTGAGTCGGTTTTACTTGGGCACCAAGAAGAAAGAGTTGTATTAAAAGTGGGACTTGTTTTCCTAACTTATCAAGAATAGGTTTTGTGGGTTATAAATACTCCTTGACCCAAAACCCATTAGATACGATTCACAAATTCTAAAAAACCCAAAAAGTCAGTTTTGGTTTTTTTGTTTTTCTCTCCAACGAATTCAACAAAACCCTCTAGTGGTTTTTGGTGCTCTATTTTTTCCCAGCTTGATAAATTAAAGGTCCACTCAAAGTTGTTGTTTGGTGTGCACTAGTTCAACAAAACAATAAACTATATCAGAAGGTTATGGTTTATTAGATAATTCGTGGTTTGATATTCGGTTCCAATCACAAGAAGGTTGTTGGCATTCGATTACAAGGGTAGCTAGGTTTGTGAGCTTAAGTCTAGCAAACTTAACACATCGTTATCTTATTATGTGAGGCACCGAGAGGACGATTGTTCTTAGTCTCTTTAACACGTTTTCTTGATCAATTGCCTAAAAGGTACGCGTTTCTTTTACCTTTTATTTTGTGTTAACCATAGATCCAAATCCGCTGTGTACTCGTAGTAACTTGGTTACTTAGATATTAAATCCCAACAATTTTGTTAGAGAAAAGATCAAAGCTGGAATTCTGGGGTGGCAGATGTCCTCACAAAAGGTCTAAGCAGATCTCTATTTCACAAATGTATCTCCAAGTTTGGCATGTGTTATCCTTACACACTGCCAACTTAAAGGAGGGGGGGTAATGAATATAAAGGCAAAGAAGAACAGAGGACAAGTGAAGTTGCAGTCAAAAACACTCCAAGGATCATCAATACCATCATCTCATCTAATTATTTACACCATCACAAGAGCTTATTAGATTGTAGTTCAATGTAATTCAGTTTTCTTAGCTAGCTTGTAAAAGTCAATGATAGTCAAACTGTAGCTTAGTTTGAATGTTAGTTAGGAGGTTAGTTTTTTCCCGCCTTTTCTTTTGTAGTCTATAAAAGGCAATTGTATCTTCTCATTTAAGATTCAAGTATCTAGATTAGTATCTATTAGTTTGGATTTACTTCAGTGACATGACTTCACACTCAGTACCATAATTTGGAATTTATGCGTTTAATTGCGGACATGTTACTCTTTTGATCAGTGAGAATGATCTGGAAATTGTCCCAACAGAAAGAAAAATAACTTTTTGTTTTATGATACATGTAAATATGGTATTTCGTAGGTGCATAGAAAGAAAGATTTTTAGAGGGTTACAAGTTTTATTTTCTTATATACGGTAATGGGGTCATATATCATATATCTTGTGAAGGTATAGATAGACATAGTACCTTTACAGAATAGATGATATGGTTAAAGAATCATGTGATACAAGAAACTCAGTCGAGGCTAGATTCGATGTTTAAGTAACAGGCCTAATTGAGCGACACTTGCAGTTAAAAATGATGTCAATTGACTCTCGCAAATGATGTCAAGAAACTCGAAGAAGCACTTGAATTCTCATCAGCTTCACTGCCTTCACATGCATCAACTTCATCAAGCAGCAAACTGCCAATTACCTAAAAGATATTGCAATATCTGCACGGACACAAAGACTGAATCTAAAATGTTTCAAAACACCAATGTTTGCGGGCATATGTTCTGCTTTGACTATATCAGGGAACACGTAGCAGTTAAGATTAAAGAAAACATGGTCAATGTAAGATGTCCTGACCCGAGTTGCAAAGGGCTTATAAGGCCTGAAGTATGTCGTTTCTTTGTTCCCCAGAGAAAGTAAAATTAATTGGTAAGAGGCATTAAATGTAATCTATGATCATAAGGGACACATAAAATTTACTGTCCCCGTTTAAAGATTGTCAGCATTGGTTGGTAGACGATGGTGACTAAGGTGACTCATCGAAATGGTCCCTTAAATGCGAACGACTGTTCTGTGCACAATGTAAGGTAGCATGGCACGCGGGGATGGATTGCAGGCAGTTTCAGATGGTTAGAAAGGGTAAAATAGACGCCACTGATATCTTGCTAATGAATCTTGCTAAGACAAAGAACTGGAGGAGTTGTCCTAAATGCACCTTTTATGTTGAAAAAATGGAGGGTTGTCTTCATATTTCTTGCAGGTTAATTAAGTTCTATGCTATGGGTATCGTTTTAAATAAAATTTATTGAGTATGGTTATCGCTTGTCTTACTGAGTTTAACGTGTTAATGAATTATATGTTGCAGGTGTAGATATCAGTTTTGTTATGGGTGTGGAATGGAGTATCATAGACGTCATGAATGTCCACCTAAAGCTGGAATGTGGAATCGATTATATTAAGAAAAATTGTTTTAAGGTTACTTGGATGTTTGATAAGAACCTGATTACGGGTTGTTTGTTTAAGCTATTTGAGCTTATATGATTTCGTCTTATGTTTTATAAGCTATTTTTTCCGACTTACTTTTAAAACTTATGAGCTTATATAAAGTTTATCATGTGGTTATCAAGATAGCCATGAAGTGAACTCTCTTTGATAATGTTAATGTGATCATATCTGTGTTTCGCTGGTTATCAAACTAGTTCAGTGGCTATGTGCACATTTTAACGGTACGCATATACCAGCTGATTAGAGATGGCAAAAGTACCCGTAATCGATGACAGTTGAGGTTGGAGGCTAGTATGGGTAAAAATAATCTTCTTTTGCGGGTTTGGATTTGGGTATGGGTCTTGACGTACCTACGTGATTACCCATACCCGTATTCATTTAATAATATACTCACTCCGTTCCACAAAGAGTGTCCACCTTACTATTAAACAGGTCAGGTTCGGGTTGGTAATGAGATACACGAGTCAACCCGGCAACATAATATATCAGATTATAACCCGCAAACCTGTTTGCCCTATGTAATGTAAAAACTTGTTTAGATAGTCGGGTTAAATTAAATGGGTCAACCCGAAACCCGTTTAAAGGGGAGAATATATTTAAAATATAGATTTGGATTACGACCATATTATGATTCATGCATGCATGGTGATCAATAATTCATATATTTAGTTTGCTTAATTTAGATATAGTTAGTTGTGGATGCACCGTGTGAGTAGTTTGCGCTTTTAGACGTCTCGGGTTCGAACGTAACTGTAAACATCTTTGGGGTGCCAAAGAAAGGGTGGTCACGGGGATAATGAGTCGAGTTAAAGATTCATGTCGGTCATGGGGATACATCGGTTAGACCGTGTATGTCTAAGGGGCTGTTTGTTTTTTTCGGCATGGGCTATTTTTCATAAGCCCTAATTTGTACGTCTTATTTTCGAGAGTTGTTGGCTTAAATAAGTTTATTTATGAAGATAACATATATAAGTCCCACGGACCCCCTCAAATAAGCCAGAAAATTAGGATTTATGATATATAAGCCGAAATCAAAATTGATTTGTGCTTATTTTTTATAAGCCCCAATTTTCTGGCTTATTGGGGCTTATGAAATATAAGCCCAAATGGGCTTATGTTTCATAAGCCAAAGCAAACACCCCTAAGTCAAAGATTCATCATCCTTTAGTAACCTAACTAGTAAAGGCCTCATCCGTTTTAATTACTAGTATTATGAGTTCAGTTGTATAAACTAGTAATAACGGAATATGTTCTATGGCATAGAATTGTTTGGATGTTATATTTTGGTGTTGGACAGTTGGCCTTGTAACTTGAGTAGGAAATGCGTAGTTCTCATAAGACAGGTGCTGGATAGGCTGCAGATAATTTTGTTATGTTTGAGAATACGCAACTGTAGAATTTGAATTTGAATCTGCTTATATTGGAAGGTTGAGTACGTCTTGATTTCATGTCGGTTATGGTGGTATGCGTGCCGAAAGGATCAGCATATATCTCATAGTTATCGTAAATCAGTTTTTGTATAGCAGTGTATTGCATCGTATGAATTTTGATTTGTTGTATTTTGACAGATGTAGGAGATAAACTGCAAATCAAAGACAGAAGCACATCAGACGTAGCTGCATGGAGTTCATCAAGCACCGGTCATTCCCACAATGTAGATGCTTTCGACTTCGAAGCTTTCCTTAATCAAGATGAAAAGTCCCCGATTTCCCATAAAGAATACATCGAAGAAATGGAACTTCAAGAGGCACTCATGATGTCCTCATCAAGCACGGACGACCTGCCGTTTTTCCCATATTCATCAGTTGATTATGCCATGTCATCAAGCACCAACCTGCCGTTTATCCCATATGTGACATATGAAATCTACCAAGTGGCCTACAAATTCTGCGGATAATGTATGGACACAAAAACCTGAAGTCGAAATGTCATTAACGATAATTTTGGTGGGCATACATTCTTTTATTACTGCATAAGATCCCCACAAGGAGCCAAAATCCAACGAGACGTAGCAAATGTGAGGTGTCCCTGACCCAGACTGCAAGGCTAATAGACCTAACGTCTGTCGATCATTTTCTCCAGAAGAAGTACTAGAACTACTGGCAAAACGCTTTGTGTGAATCTCTTATTATAGGCTCTCAGAAACTATACTGTCCATTTAAAGACTGTTCAGCGCCCTTGTTAGTGGACGAGAATGGAGTACCTACGAAAGATACAGAATGCCCACACTGTAATCGAATGTTTTGTGCACAGTGTAAGGTGCCATGGCACTCGGTGATGGATTGCAAGGAGTTTCAGATGCTTAACGAGAATGGAGAAATACATCAAAGTGATATGAAGGTGCTGAAACTTGCTAAGAAAAAGAAATGGAAGAGGTGCCCTAAATGCAACTATTGTGTTGCAAGAACCGAAGGCTGTGACGATATGTCTTGCAGGTTAATTTCTTTGCTTTGGTTTTTCGTTTCAGATAAACATGCATGATTTAGGAGGTTATATATGTGTGCTAACTACCGGGTAGATTAAAGCCTATTTTAATCAATGTTGCTAGTTGCTTTCGTGTAAAGTTTTGTAGTTCCTGCGTCAAAGTGGAATCTTTCTGTCTCCGTTATGGTCAGGAAAATTGAACAATGCAATGGGAATATTTATAGCTCGTGTATTTTGCTACTTTCACGATTATGTGTTATGTCCGAAGAAAAAGTGTAAAAAGAAAAAATTATCTGGACAAATGATGATGGTGAAGACGGTGAAATTGCACCTGGATTTATGATGTATTGTTGAAAAAAAAGGACGGAAGATAGTCGGTTCATTATGCTTATACCGATGAATACATTTAGAAGGATCGATTATTCGTTGATACGTTAAAAAAAATCAATCAATGATGTAAAGTTTTGTAAAAAGTGGCCGATATCACCACTTGATTTGTAAAGTATGTAAAGTTCAGGGGATGTAAGGGAAGTTGACTGTTATGGGAACGCCAACGATTAGTTGTTGTCGAGAGGCATCATCCGTCACGGAGTGTGATCGAGACGCTTGTTTATATGTTGAAGTCTTTGTCATGGAACGGTCGGGGAAAGTTACTAGCAACCGCACCCTATTTGTTGGCTTTAATCTATTTGTTTTGTTATTTTTATTTAACAACCATTTTACTTCCCTTTCCTGATAACTATCCTTAGGATCTACTCGAGCGAGGATGTGTTCGAGCATGGATGTTTATTCCGTCATTATGGTCATGTATGCGTGTCTCAGCTGCCTTGTTTGATGACGACCTTTGGTGAAAGTCAGAAGCTCTGTCGTTATGGCCATGTATCCCTGTTTACTTTCTCATGAGCAATATAACAGATATTAAGTCGACACTTACCCCAAGCCTACAAAAATTTTCTGTGATACAAATACATATTTCCTGATGAGGTACACCCGCAATACCTGCCCCTAACCAGACGGATCCATGAGAAGCCCTGCTGATAAAATAGGCGTATATACAGGTTCTTCGAGTATCTAATTCCGGATACCACTTCCACTTTCCTTGTGAACGGGCCTTAAACACTATCGTATCCATATATCGCAACTTTCTGTTATTAGTGCAGCCAAGGTATCTCATTTTGAGATCCTTTGCCGCGCCCATGGTTTTGAGCCCACGGTTGGATTATTCTGTTGTTTCTATGTTAATTCTAAAAAAAAGGCTGGGTGTCGTTTGGTAAGCGCCCGAGGAATACCGCTACTTGCTATACTAAACCCCTATATTACAATGAAAAATTAGAATGAACACGTTGTCTTTTGAGTTTATTGCTTTGCCCCCGCCTCTTTTCAATTGAATCTATCATAACTGTGTCAAAGGAACCCTTTCCTAATCGTATCATATAAACGCTGAGCATTTATGCTACTCTTGATGCGTATCCGGCTCCTTTTTATTCATAAGTATCCGAACCATTACTATTGTTTAGTTGGAATCGCCGTATTACACTTTAATGAAAATACATATCCTCAATTCTGTTGACTACAATTGAGGGTGGTGTTTATTTGTCATTTTTTTTTTTATGTTTTTCTGACTTATAAGCCCCCTCTTCTTATTCTATGTAATAAATGGACTTGGCTTGATTCATACGTACTCGTCATCCAATAAAGGTCAGGATTGGTGAGAGACAGCGTGGTGATATAACCAAACATTCTCGATACCACTGTTGGTCGTACCGTACCCTTGCTCCTGGTTGCTCCTGCCCGTGCCCAGATTGAGCTTGACGTTAGTGTTGATTGGTTATTTGATGAAGAGGGTAGTGGCAATGAGGAGGAGCCTCATGATTCTGCTGATGTTGATCAAAGTGATGGTACTTTAATTGTTAGTGAGGCTGCGGAGGTCGTTGGGGAGGATGTGATCCCGTTGCGACCAAGACAAAAGAAACGAAAAACTAACATTGATGCTGGCGAACCTTCTCATCCTGCCAAGAAGTTAAGAGATGATTACGGAGCCCCTGGTGGGCCTTCTGTAGCCGGTAAGTCTAGGTCAGCGATTCAGAGGTTACTTGCCGGGGCAGTATTGAATGCTAAGGTTAGGGGTGGACCCACTTCGACCTTACCTTTTGTTACATCCTCTGTGTCCGCTACACCGGAGCGTGAAGACGAACATCTTGCTGACTCCGTAACTGGCCTTAATCTCCGGACCATCTGTGCTCCGCAAAGGTTTGTTATCTCTTCAGATTCTTCCCATCATTCCGGTGCTAACATTGCGGAAGCTGAAGTTGATTCTATTGCCAGGTCCGCTGCTCCTATCATTGCGACTGTTGTGACTGCGACTGCTGATGTCGCTACAACTTCTAAAGAAGCACCTGCTAGAGAAGCACCTGCTAAACCTTCTTTATTTGCCGTTGGTTCGTCTTCAGCTGGCGGGACTGATCCTGCCCCAGGTGGCTTCTTAGATGTTTCTGGTAGTGATTTTCTTGTTGGTGGCATCCGCACCGTCGTTGACCCTGAGTTTGATCTTCAGAAGGTTTACGTTCCACAATGGAGTGTTACAAATGGGTCTTGTCTCGATGATGGTCGCGTCTGCCGTGAAATGTTAGATGAATTTGCCCCTCCAAAATTTTTTGCATCAATCCGTGGCATGGAGCATGATCAGCTTTTTACCGAATTCAATGTTGGTACAGCCCGCCAAATTTCTTTGAGCGCAGAAGTGAGAATGCATGCTGAGTATAACATTAAAGAGAAGGGAAGACTGAAGGCTGTTGTCGAGGATAAGGATATGTTGTTGAAGACTAAAGGTGAAGAAATTGATAGTCTGAGTGCACGGTTGCTTTTGAAAGAAGCGGAAGCCGCGGAGGCCATCCATCTCCGTGCTGAAGCTTCTAGATTCGGGGTTGTTGAGAAATCTCTCCGTGATGAGGTGAAGTTTTTGAGAGAGCGTAATGCTGCCCTTGAGGAGGAAAAGGGGATATTGAATGTGAAGGTAACGGATCTTGCAGCTACGGTTAAGGTCAGAGAGCAAGAGGCTGCTGACTCGGACGCTCTTGTCACAGCTGTTAAGTTGCAAAATGATAGTCTTGTTGATCAGGTATATTCTCTTACACTCAAATTTTTATCATTATTATTGTTTCCTTATTTTTCGTTGATTTGCAGGTGCGTGAGCTGGAAGCTTCTTCTGCTGGACTTCAGGAAAAGGTCACGGCATACGAGAAGTTTGTTGATCAACTTGAGAAGTTCCAAGATGACAAAATAAAAGAGGTTAATGATAAACTTGAGAAACTGGACGCTGATGTTGTTGCGATGGTCCTTCACCTGGAGGAGAAATTTTATCCGCACCTGTTGAATACCATTGCCGGTCGTCGATGGCTTCTGACTCACGGTATGGAGCTTGCCATTGCCAAATGCTTGAATTCTACGGAGTATCTTTCTGCTCTTGGGGCGGCAATTGGTAAGGCTATTGAAAAAGGCATGCAGGAAGGATTATCCGCGGGTATTACTCACGGTATTGAAGGTAGGACTTTGACTGATATTGCCGCATATAATCCGTCTGCGGAAGCTGATTATCTTGCCGCTTTGCATCATCTTCAAAGTGTTAATTTTTCCTTACTTGCGGAGCTTAAATCCAACAAAGATGCCAGCACAGAGACTATCATGAATCTTCTTCGGTTGGAGGATCATCTTGCTGATAGATTGGGTCTGACTGCGTCACAGCCTCGTGCTGACCAGTTGATGGTTCCGATACATCATTCTCCGGATCATCGTGTAATTGGGGCTTCTGCTTTGTCACTATCGCTGGATGTTTCTAACTTTAGGGTTCAGAAGATTAAGGAGAACCTTGCTAACCGTGTATCGGCACTTCGCAACATTTTTATTCCTTTATCCGAGCCTTTATCTGTTACGGCTTTGACTGGTACGGAGAGTACTTCAGCTGTTGTAGCTGCCCCTGCTGGAACTACCACGGCGTTATCGGTCACTTTTGCTTCTGCAAGCGTTGTTCGCCCCATTTCTACAGATGATTATGAAGTCGTACAAGTAGATGGCCACGGGGGCGGAGGTACGGAAGACCAGATTGGGGGTAATAATGTTGACCCCTTCCCAAGTGTTGATGATGTGGACCTGAACCTTCAGTAGTTTGCTGGCTTATTTTGCCTTTGTTGTTCTATGACCCTTCTTGTTGCGGTCCTTCTTAAGTGATTGATTTTTCTAATTGTTTTTGTTCGCCCTATGCCGTGGTCGCCTGTGACCCTTTTGAGTGCGGTGAAAATGTACTTGTACAATTTTGGATAATTTAAAGTTTTTGACTACATGTAATCTTGTTTGAATATTTGTGGGTTATTCTCCCTTTGTTGCTATCTTTTGATGTCACTGTTTTTCTTTTGTGATGATAGACTTAGTGAAGCGTTCATGGAACACTTTTAGTATTGGGCTTGCAATGCCTCTTACATACTTGAATGAATTGTCAGGTTACTCATCCTTTTGTTATACGGAACAACATAAATTGGGACGTGCCCTATTGCGTGCGCGTCTTAATCACAAGCATAATAATTTCGTGCAGTAAATAACAGGAATTTAAAATAAAAGTTGTGAAGGTAGCTAGGCTCCACTTTTTTTTATTAAAGTTTCAAATGAACAATATTACAATGCATAATTTAGATAGATCGGAATGCACTACCCCCACTGCGAAGTCCGCATGGGTAGGTTGCTTACATTTTGTGTACGTAACACTTCTTTAAGTTGCTGACATTCCATGTCCGCGGAAGCTCCTTTCCGTTGCGGTCTTTTAGCCTGTACGTGTAACAATCCGTATTTTTGATCAATGAACGACGTCATTAAATTCACTATTTATTTATTATTATTATTTTTTTCTCTCGTGCGCGTTTACTTTAATTCTCATCACATAATTAAATCGAGTAAGCTAAAAACTTTCACTTAACG
>BQNB010098975.1:0-25032 GCA_026074375.1 Tanacetum coccineum
ATATAAGTTTAGGGATTTACAATTTTAATCCCTAAACTTATATTTCTTGACTTTTGGCCTCGGGGTTGACTTGGGTTGATTTTCTGTTGACTTTTTCAGGCTTAGGCTTAGACTTTGTCTTTTCCTGCTTTTCCATTCCGAGTCCGGTTTTGTCGTTTTGGCTTCGTATTTCGTCTTTTTCTTAATTATCCGTTCCTGCATAATACAATTAGCAAAACAAGCATATATTTGGCATTTTAAGTCCGTTTTTGGTTATTTTAGCTCATTTTTAAAGGTAAAAGGTATGTGTAATTAAGCACATACCAATAATATAAGCGTATATTTATTATATATGTATTAATACTCGATTAATGTATATAATAATATAAGTATATATTTATTATGTATATTAATATTCAAGCGATAGAATACTAACGATCGTTAATTACTTTGTTTACAAATAATTAACTATAAGGCTTTTTAATTAATGGGTAATTAAATGTAATTAACCATAAATATTAGAAAAGTCAAAAAGTCAACACCAAGGGTGTATTTGGACTATATGGTGACCGGTTAGGGAGATGGAAAGAAGAGGGACCAAAAGTGTCAAGATTAGGTAGCTTTTTCCCAAAGCTAGGTAACCCTAATCTTAACACTATAAATAGAGGATCCCTAGACCTTATTATTTATCCCATTCCCTTCTTCTCTTCTCCTTGTAATCAAACCAAACAAACAACCTTTAGGGTTTTTGGTTTTTTGATTACTTGATGTATTCTTGATCGTTGGTTCGTGAAACTAACATTCGGGTGGTATTGTTCGACGTGTAGTGTATGAACCACGTGGAGGTTACTTATTTTAGTAAGTTGAAGGGTTTTCGGTTTAGCATGTATTACACACATGCGTGTACTCGAAGAAGTCTTCAGTTCTTCACGTAGCTTGGTTGCTATTCAGTATGTTTTTTGTGTTTTGTTTATGTTAATTATAAGTGCTATATGAATTAGATCCGCTGCGTAGCTCGTATGATATTAATGGAATATTAGGTTATTTTAGATAACGATTTCCAACAGATGATAACTCCAACTACACTTGGGTTGTGTTCGTAGAGTTTACCTTGTTTGATTTGATTATTATGTTTGTATTTATCACTATGGTAACTGGCTAATACCTTTAGGTATTATCCATATTTATGAAGATTTCAATGTTTGGTTTGTTTATCTCGATTGCTTAATTTATTGTTGGTTATTGATTATGTTTATCACATGCTACTCGTTTATGTGCTTTAATGTGCGTTCAATCCATATCTAAGGATATCGCCTATAGCTTAACTAGATATCGGATAGTTCTCACATAGTAATTTATATAGGTGGAATTAATAGGATCACAAATAAAGTCCTGCTAAATCCATGTCTAAAGTTATCGCCTATAGCTTAACTAGATATCGGATATTGCCTTTGGTTTAGTGAACAAGTTAGACTAGCAGGTGACCTAGAAAGATTCTAACAAATAACGTTCCGATTCCCTTGGCTTAGTTTGAATAGTAAACTGCCACTTATATAAATTACCGTAAGCAGTAAGTTAGTAAAGTCTCTATGAGCTAGGGTTTAACAAGATCACCATTGCTTTAATCCCTAAGCTAGATTATAATCAGTAAAAAGGATGCTTTATGCGGATACGTTTAATTGTGACCGAATTCTTCGTATCTAGGTCTTAGTAAGAAGTAACGCCTAAGTCTTAAGAATGATATGCCGCCTCGAGATAAGTAATCATTGCACTAAATAAACAAACATGCGTTTTAATTGGAATAAATATGGTTAATACGTTTCCCTTACATTAGGCTTCACCGCATCTTTATCTTTTGTCTATCGCCTTGTGTGTGTTAGTTGTCATCAAAACCCTAGGTTAGATAACTAAACCTCATGCCAGTCTCTCAGGATAAAAAAACCCCTTTTTTCATTAGTTTTAGGTTTAACTTAGATAACTAAAATACTAATAGAATTAGGAATTAACGCTCTCGCTCTTAGTGACTGACACCCTAATTACCACAAAACTCCCATCTGACCGGGTACACTGCCCGTGAAAGTGTTGTTTTTTGGTATAGTCGGCATAAAATAAATAGTAAAACTTGATAACATAAATAACACTTGCACGAAGACACGTCAAGTTTTTGGCGCCGTTACCGTGGAATGAAGTTGTTTAATTCTTATTTATTAGTGTTTTAGTTTAGTTTAGATTAATTTGCATAATTGCATGTTTGTTTTGTGTGTTTAATTTTTTGCAATGTTTATTTTTGCATATTGTATGTTTGTGTATTTTTCTGCATTATTCAAAGTACGCTATAAAAAAATTTCAAACCAATACGGCGTATCCATCCATTTGGATATGGCGTATAAATTTTCATAACCAATACAGTGTATTCTGTTCATAAAGTCCATACAGCGTATTCAGGATAATTAAATACGGCGTATAGACTATCTGATACATTAGCAGACTTTTAATTTTCGCATTCCATTTCCGTGCTTTATCATATACCTTCTTCTGAAGCATATATTGTTGATTGTTTGTCATTTGTTTCAGGTAGTGCATTACAAGGAGTTCGGAGAACTCATTCAACCTTTCAAAGACCCAGAACAAGTATCACAATTAGATAGGAAGCTTCTCAAGAAAACTGGTCTTGATTGTTCGAGTTTTCTAGGGGATCGACCTTATTGCTGATCCCAAGAATTAGTTTAGAAGAAGAGATTACAAGAAACAATGACGGAGCTTACTTTAGAAGAGTCTTTAAGCATGTTCATGACCAAGATTGCAAAAAGGCTTGATGAAAACACCAACTTGATTAAGGAATTACGAGCCTCCATGGATTTCGCATTAAGGAATCAAAAAGCCTCAATCAAAGCTTTGGAGATCCAAGTCAGGCAAATGAGCATTATTTTGAATGAAAAATTAATCCGGAAATTTACAAAGCTCGACTGTAATTAAGCCGAGAGTTAATGATGAGACAATTTCTGCTTCTGTTGAAACTGACAAGCCTTCAATATGCCGTATTGATGCTAGCCAATACGCCGTATTGAACCTACAAAAGTCAGCCTTTCTTTTTGTTTTCAAACTGATGGAGAAAAAGATCTGGAAGCTCATTACACTAATGCAAAGCCTCTTGGCAAAGCCTTGCCTTGAAAGAAAAAAGACCCATGGAGTTTTACTTTACCTTGTTTCATTAAAAATATTTGTTATAAAGCCTTAGCTTATTTAGGAGCAAGCGTAGGTGTTATGCCTTATTCGACCTATACTACCCTAGGATTAGGAGACTTGATTCCTACTACATTAATTGTCGAATTGGCTGATAGAACAGTGAAATAACCCAAAGGAATTGTTGAGAATGTGCTAGTAGGTATTGATAAATTTACTTTCCTAGTGAACTTCATTATTTTAGTTATCCCCAAGGATTTCAAGACCCCCTTGATCCTAGGAAGACCTTTCTTGTTTACTGCTCATGCTATTATAAACGTGTTTAAAGCAAAGATAACTTTAAGCGTTGGGAATGATAAAATTTTCTTTAAAAGTAATAAACCTACTAGTAATATAATTAAGAGGGTCTATGCATTAAGTTTGATTAAGAGTACGAAACTTGATTTAGAAGCTAGGCTAATAGGCAACGCGTTGAGGAAGACTAGATCGCAAGACCCTAATTTCGAGGATTTCATTGAACTAAAGGATCCAAATGAACCCATAGAGCATAGGAGAAATCAAATTAAGATTTTTATACCCACAATTAATGAAGGTGAAGGTATGGATGAGCCCATAATTAAGGATATAGAAACTAAGTTTGATAGTATAGGAGATAATGAGGATGAATGCAAATACTTAGGCTTCTATAATTTTTGTCATCCTTAGCTGAAGGTAAGTCTAACTTAAAAGACTTTTCTGTAAATAAAGTGCTTGCCGGGAGACAACCTGAAATGTATTTTGAATTTTCTTATCGAGTCTGTTTTCCCAGACTGTCTATACAGCGTTTCCAAACCCCACGGATACGAAGTATTGACCTTCTGGATGATATCTAGTCTTTATTTTCAGCACAATCTATACGACGTATTCATTAAATGAATACAACACCTTCTGAATGTTGTCGGGGAATGAAGTTGTTTAATTCTTATTTATTAGTGTTTTAGTTTAGCTTAGGTTAGTTTAGATTAATTTGCATAATTGCATGTTTGTTTTGTGTGTTTAATTTTTTGCATTGTACATTTTTGCATATTGTGTGTTTGTGTGTTTTTCTGCATTATTCAAAGTACGCTGTAAAAAATTTTCAAACCAATACGGCGTATTCATCCATTTGGATACGGCGTATAAATTTTTGTAACCAATACAGTGTATTATGTTCATAAAGTCTATACGGTGTATTCAGGATAATTAAATACGGCGTATAGACTATCTGATACATTAGTAGACTCTTAATTTTCGCATTCCATTTCCGTGCTTTATCATATACCTTCTTTCGAAGCATATACTGCTAATTGTTTGTCATTTGTTTCAGGTAGTGCGTTACAAGGAGTTCAGAGAACTCATTCAACCATTCAAAGACCCAGAACAAGTATCACAATTGGATAGGAAGCTTCTCAAGACAACTGGTCTTGATTGTTCGAGTTTTCTAAGGGCTCGACCTTATTACTGATCCTGAGAATCTGTTTGGAAGAAGAGATTACAAGAAACAATGACGAAGCTTACTTTAGAAGAGTCTTTAAGCATGTTCATGACCAAGATTACAAAAAGGCTTGATGAAAACACAAACTTGATCAAGGAATTATGAGCCTTCATGGATTTCGCATTAAGGAATCAAAAAGCCTCAATCAAAGCTTTGGAGATCCAAGTTAGGCAAATGAGCATTATTTTGAATGAAAAATTAATCCGGAAATTTACAAAGCTCGACTGTAATTAAGCCGAGAGTTAAGGATGAGCCAATTTCTGCTTCTGTTGAAACTGACAAGCCTTCAATATGTCGTATTGATGCTAGCCAATACTCCGTATCAAACTGGTATGTGCTTAATTACACATACCTTTTACCTTTAAAAACGAGCTAAAATAACCAAAAACGGACTTAAAATGCCAAATATACGCTTGTTTTGCTA
Organism: Tanacetum coccineum; assembly: GCA_026074375.1. Taxonomy (NCBI): domain Eukaryota; kingdom Viridiplantae; phylum Streptophyta; class Magnoliopsida; order Asterales; family Asteraceae; genus Tanacetum; species Tanacetum coccineum. Next base: position 5,100 of record BQNB010098975.1, read on the forward strand.
ATTGTATTGTGCAGGAACGGATATTTAAGAAAAGGACGAAAAACAAAGCCAAAACGACAAAACCGGACTCGGAATGGAAAAGACTGTGAAAGACAAAGCCAAATCGAAGCCGAAAAGTCAATCAAGTCAAAAAGTCAACAGAAAAGTCAACTGGTCAAAGTCAAAGTCAACCCCGACAAATCCAAAAGTCAACAATTGAAGAAATATAAGTTTGAGGGCTTAAATTGCCAATCCCTAAAACTTATATTTAATGAAGAAAAGAGAAAATGAAAGACAAGGGCCCAAGCTGCCATTATGGAAAAGATGAACTACGAGGGCCAATTCTGCCCACTCTCCTAACTTATAACCACCAAGGACGTGTACTGCAAAGAGTTTTATAACTCTTGGGGACTTGTTTTGCCAAGTCCCCAAAGTTATTTAACCACAAGGACCATGGGTGCAAACACCCATACATCTTTGGAGGACCAAAGCTGTCAAACCCTAAAACCTTTGCCCTGTTATACTCAAACAACTTTTCCCGCTCTTTTTTCCCCCCAACACAACTCACGGGTGTGTAACCCCGTTTTTACCTGTTTGGGTTGTTTAAAAAAAAAAAAAAAAAAAAAAAAAAAAAAAAAAAAAAAAAAAAATAAAAAAAAAAAAAAAAAAAAAAATTGTGTAACAATGGTAAAAAAAAAAAAAAAAAAAAAAAAAAAAATTGGGGGGGTAAAAAAAAATAAAAAAAAAAAAAAAAAAAACTTTTCACCACCACCATGGGTAAACCTCTCCCCCCTCCTCCACTAAACTTTCCCAGCTGTAAGATTGCCAAGTTGGCAATCCCACAACTCCCCAAGCTCATTTCGATGGTATAGATGATCCGAACAAACACCAAGGAGTTTAAAGGGCCAGGATTGGCTTGACTTTGCACTCACAAAACAAACACACTTGTGTTTATGTGTCTAGAAGAAAGCACAAAAACAGTCAAAGTTTTTTAAAAAAAAGTCAAAGAAAAAGTCAAACAAGCTTCAATAAGCTTGTTTCTACTATTAGCTTTCTATTCTGTTATACAAGTGTTTTTTGTACAAGTTTGACTCAAGTTAGTTCTAAAAAGCTAAATTGAGCTTTTACTTCATCATATTTCATTGTGCTTTGTCAATAAGCTCTAATAAGCTCTTTTGAGTTTATTCTTGTTCATAAGCTCAAATTCAGTTAAAACTTGTTAAAAGTCATTCATTAACTTGTTTTGTTCACCTTATATGAAAGCATGATAACCTGAGGTCATTTGATTCAATTTTAAAGCAACAAGGAGAAATAAGCTAAAATTAGCTTATTGAGCTTTAAGCTCATTGGTTTAGAGGCTAAGGAGCCATTAGGTTCATGATTTAAGCCACTCACTCAACAAGAGTGGCTTGGTTCTGAGACAACACAATTTCAGGTTTGATTTTCTTAATTTCATAAGTAGAATTTAAGCTTAATAAACTAGCTTATTCTTGACTATGTGTGAACTAAATCATGTTCAATTTTGTTTAGTCTGTTTAGATATGCATTTGCCTTAAGGTTTTCATAGTTAGAATACCTTAATTAGTAGTTTTTTTTAAAACTGTCATTGTTAGTGTAATAAGCTAGGAGAGAAACTAGCTTATTCTTCCTAATAAGCTAGGATTTTTACTGTTCAACTAGCTTAATTAGGTTAGTTCTAGGTTGAGTAGCTAAAATGTTTTAGCTGAATTAGTTTTTAAATAGATTTTAATGTTACTTTAGTGTTGACAGTTTAAATAAGAGGGTGTTTGGCATAAGCCTTAAAACGGGTCAAAACAGGCTTTGGCATGGGTTGAGGTTATTTAGTTAGGTTTAGCTTAAGTGTTAAGCTTATTAGAGGCTGTTTGTAAAAGTTTTTTAGTTGGAAAATTGTTTTTCAAAAGTTTATACACCATCTTTGAAACTGTGACTTTTTAAAAAAGGCCACAAGTGCTTATTTAGTTAAGCACTTGTGAGTTTGAGTTTAAGTGTCAAAAAGTGTGAGTTTTGTGTGTGTTAAACATGCTGTCAAATACCTTTGGTCTTTTGACTTTGGTGAGTCAAATCCACCAAGTTTGCTTATAACAGTTTTAGAAGATCCATAAGCCCTTTTTCACCATCAAAAATCAGCAAGTAAAAATGATTTTTAAAAGTCAAAATTTGGTGCATAAGTCCATAAGCTAGGGTACTCAATCTGTTTTAGCTTAATTTTTTGTTTAGAGCTTATTTGACAGCTTTTTAAAAGCTGTCAAATAAGCCCTTGAGTTTAGCTTAAAATCTCCCCTGGTGCAAAGGGGAGACTTTAAGCTCTCATTGCTTAGCTTTTAAGTCCACTTAAGCCCAATCTCTTGGCTTATTTTAAGAGCTTATAAGCTCTTGTATAAGCCTTCTAAGTTTCAGATCTTAGTGAGCTTATTTGATGGCTTATTTTTAAGCCCAAACTTGGCTTTTGACTGTTTTTGCATTACTTAGGTGTAGGGATTGCTTATTTTTCTTTTCTGGCTTATTGAGCTTTTCTCATAAGCTCATTGTTGCCCCTCATAGCTTTTTAGGTTAAAGTAGATAGTTTAGTTTACTTATTTCCCTCTTGCTAGCTTATTTGAATGCCCACTTTAGTGTTTTTGCCCTTTAAGCTTTGTTTAGCTTTTCTGTCATCATAAGCTTTTTCCAGCTTATTAGGTTTAAGAACTTAGCCTTTTTAGCTTGTTTAGATTAGTTTAGATCCTTTTTAGCTTATTTTAGTTCAATCCTAGCTTATTCGACCACAAATAGCCAAAATGACTTAGCTTTTCTAGCTTTAAGTCCTCTTTAAGCTATTCTGTCGAGTTTAAGCTTATTTTTAAGCTTATTTAGTGCTTTTTAGAAAAAGTTGTAGAAGACAAAGTTGTTAAGCCCCACGAGCTTAACAACTTTGCCTTTTTAAGTTTTTGAAAAAAAAGGGGAAAGACAAGAGGTCCGGGTGAGCAAGACTCGAACCCGTGACCTCTCGATACAGTCCCCTTTATAACACACTCTTACCACTGCGCCCTTGGGTCTTTTTCGTTAAAGACTCAAGGGGCTTAATATTTAAGGGTGTTTTGGCTTTATAAGCTTATAAGCTGAAATAGCTTATTTACGGGCTTATTTCTTAAGCTGCTTTTTGTTTCTCATTTTTCGTAGGATTGTCCTAGTGTAAAGTATTTTTTATAAAATTTTCAGAATTTTTCGTAATCATTTACTATTTTTTATAATTTAATTTAGTTAAAACTTTTAAAAATTCATAAAAAATACAAAAATTATCAAAAAAATATTTTTCTTTTTTTATTTTTTTTATTTTGTCATATAGTTTGTAGGAAAAATATAAAACTTTTCGTAGGGTCATTTTTACAACTTTTTACTTTTTAAAGAACGGTCCGGGTGCGGGATTTTGTCTTGACTCGTTTTTGGGTCAAACGAACTCCGTTTTCGGTCTAGTCTTTTTCATTCTTCGTTATTTGTCCCGTAGAGTAGTTTAGAAGTAAAAATTTCTTCGTAGGGTTATTTTTAAAGATTTTAGGTTTTTCCCCCTTTGTTCGGGATTCGTGCTTCCGTTTTTCAGCTTAATTTCGTAATTTTTAGGATTTTCTTAAACGTTTTAGTTTGTTATTGTTTAATTTGACTTTTCCACACTCTCAATTCAATTCTCTCCTTCAAACTCAAATCTTCGACTGTATCGATTCTCCAGTCCAGCCTCGTTGGGGATAAACGACCCGGGAACACTCTATACTACTTCTCGGTTTTATTGATTCTGCTTTTAGACTATTCTTACTATATATATTTTATATTTTATTATATTATATATATTTTAAGGTGTAGTTTGGACGGATCAATTTTTGGCGCCGTTGCCGGGGAGGCTGTGAAACCGATTATCGTTACGTTTGACAAATTGTGTTTGAATCTGTGAATATTTTCTTTTATAAAAACATATAAAATACAAAAATATTTTTCATTTTCTTTTATTAGTATAATTATCAGATAAAAACCAAAGAAAAAACCAAAAATATAAAAACATTGTCCATAAAAAAGAAAATAAAATTCACAAATTGGTAAAAATACCAAAATATAATATTCTCAACTGAGGTATTATCATAATAACTTCCGGTGAACTTGTTGGTTCCCAACTCGAACAAAAGATTTAAAAACTTGCCATTTGTGTCTCTTACAACGTACGGCTCACCTTGAAAAGTTAAACAAACTATAAAGTTGGGTATAAGGGGGTTTGTTCTCGCAGGATACTTCGCCCGAAAGGAGAAATAAGCTTCGCGCTATTCCTACTCCTCCGCTCACCTGTGCGTTTATCTTTTTGAGAGCTACCGTGAAGTAAGTAGATTATTTGGTTTAAGTTGTCTTATCTCATTGTCCGTTAAAATCAATTGTGAATAAATCATTGAAAAACCAAAAAAATTAGTGTAAATTTTCTTTTTTAATTTTTTATTTTGTGCATGCGCACTCGTTCTCAAGCCCGTAGACGTCGACAACCACAGTCCGTAAACCTTTGATGGATTTCACAAAATCTTGAGAAAACCGAATAACAATCAAGAAACTTTCAATACTCCAATAGTCACGATGGACGATAATCAGAACTATGGTCGCAATTGCTCGAAGACCCACCGAGGTTACGAGGTTGCGATTCGTTGTTCACGAAATTACCTGCGAACAACTTTGAAATCAAGAATGGTCTACTTAATCTGTGTTCAAAACAGCAATTTTTTGGACACGATAAGGAGACCCTACTTGCCCTACATTCCGATATTTCAAACAGATCATTCTTCGGATGAAGTTCCCGAAGTTCCGAGTACGTTTCGGTTAAGCATATGACTTTTCCCCATTTTCCCTCGAGGGCAGCCCGGATTTGGCCTTGAAAAGAGCCCCTGATTTCGATTCTTACATGGGATGATCTTGTGTCGAAATTCATTAACAAATTCTTCCCTCCCTCTAAAACGACAAATCTCAGAAATGAAATCACGAGATTTCAGCAAAAATTTGATGAGACGTTTTACGAGGCATGGGACCGATTCAATGATCTTCTTAGGGGATGCCCGCATCATGGGTTTTCAGAATTGCATCAACTCGATACATTCTATAATGCCCTAAATTCAAATGATCAAGATTCATTGAAACTCCGACTGCGGGGTGGTAAACTTTCTGGATTAATTGACTCGAGAATGCCTAAAAATCTCGAGAGCAGCTAGTCCAAAGTTCGTCAATCACGATGCCAAAGCCATTTTCTGATGTTAGCGTTTCAAAAGTGAGTACGAGCTCTTCTACCCCAGCAGTTTCATCCGATGTTGCTGAGCTAAAAGATATGGTTAGAGCATTGATTCTCGATAAGAAAAACCAAACTCCAGCTCCCGCTTCCGTAAAGGCGATCGAGCAAAGTTGTGTAACTTGCGGGGGTGGTCATTCTTACCAAAATTGTCCAGCCACCAATGACTATCGTGACAATATCCAAGAATACGTGTCACAAGCCGCCGCAGTTAACTACAACCAAGGGAATGCCAGTTACCCGACCCAGATGGTTGCTACCACCAAATTCGACTCCCGGGTTTCCTCCTATGCAAAACCATCAATAAACAAAATCGGGAATCAATTTCAACCAAAATCGGGGAAAACAATTTGATCCAAAATGAGTTATGTAATTTCTATCAAGGAACAAGTTTACCAACCTCAGATTAATTTTCTAACACCCGACGTTTCACGCTTCCACACATACAAGCTACCGCTCAGCTCATCCAAAACATCAGGTGTAGCTAAGTCGATTTTGCTCACTACGTCAAAGCTAATGACGCGGTTATGTAAATTACGCATATTCAAATGGCAATATAACGGATATGATAACCAATTCGTAAATAGTAATACCTGCTTCTACTTCGGGTGGGTTCTCTTCACCAATTGCAACACCATTATTGATAAACCCGAAAAGGTGATGTGGAAAGCAATCACCACCGAAGCGGTGTTTCTATATTGGACCTCAAACTTTCTTCTCCTCCTAAGAGACGGAAAATGAATCCGATGGTGACAAGAACTACGGTGCAACCAAGACACCGAAGACATCAAACTCCGGTGGCAGTCCAAACTCATGAGCCCGTTGTTGTTTCCAAAAACTAAACAACTTGCCTTATCCTTCAAGGGCCAACAAAGAAAAGTTCCGTGAAACATGACGATCTTTTTAGCCTTCAAAATTTATGGAGATTTTCGGAATCTCATTTCGAGCTAAGTTTCGCGGACGCTCTCCTACACATGCCCAAATTTGCACCAATGTTTAGAAAGCTCCTCAATGACAAGGATAAGATAATTGAGTTGACAAGACACCTGTTAACGAAGAATTGCGCGGCGGGTTATTCCGTAATAAGTTTCCCGAGAAACTTGGAGACCCCGGTTAGATTTCTTATACCGTGTGATTTTCGGAGATGAATGAATGCTTAGCCTTAGCCATCTCGAGTGCATAGCTTCAACCTAATGGCCTCTCTCCATTTGGAAGAATCATAAGTCTCCCAGCTTTGACCAAACCCGAATGATAATTGAAAACTTTCCGACTTCCGTACGATTTCTACTCCAACCGGCATCGACCGAGGATGTTTTCGTGAAGATGGAACGTTATTTATTTCCTTGCCGATTTTGTGGTCGTTGATTACGTTTGCCGATTTCCTCGCTCCCTTTAAATCTTAGGATGACCTTTCCTTGAGGATGGCACATGCCTAGAGAGATGTTCACGGTGAACAAATGGAACCCTTAGACATGTGACCAATCCGTGACCTTAAAGTTGGTGATACTAAACTCTCTCTACTATATCATTGAAAACGGTTAACCGAGTCGATGTTATGACATTTTTGAGATGAATATGTTCAAGAAGTACTTGAAACTTTTGAAAGTGGCAATCCCACTTCTACTTCGGATCTTACGATCGATTCTTGCTCTCCAATTTTCCACATACCTTCGGAGAAGTGATTTTTCTAATGGAAGGAGATGATGTATTTCTAGAACATGGATGACTCTATACCACCGGGTTGTTGATGGCATCTAGATCCCGAGGGAGATACTGTTTACTTGAGGGTTGTTAAGTGTGTGATCAATAGTGACCAAATCTCTCTCCGTCACAAGTTAGTAATATTAATGTGCTTGAAAAGGTTAAATCTTCATGGGAAAGATCCTCCGCCTTGAAATCAAAGACCATTTACCATCCCATCTTGAGTATGCGTTTTTAGAGGGTGATGACAAATTACCCGTCATAATCGCTAAAAACTTGAAAGATGAGGATAAAACCGCCCTGATCAAGGTTCTTAAGTCACACAAACGTGCCATAGCTTGGAAGATTTCTGATATTAAGGGGATAAATCCACAGTTTTGCACCCATAAGATTTTGATGGAGGAAAATGCCAAACCCGTAGTTCAATTCAGAGAAAGAGTTAACACAAAATCCATGAGGTTATTAAGCAAGAAGTTTATTAAACGTTCTTGATGCAGGGTTAATACTACCCTATCTCTGGAAGCCCCTGGGTTAGCCGGTTTCATTGTCTTGTCCCTTAAGAGGGATGCATAAACCGTTGTGAAAAATGAATTGAAGACAATGAGTTAATACCCACTAGGTTGGTTACGGGATGGCGAGTTTGCATCGATTACCGAAAAATCAATGATGCAACTCGCAAAGACCATTTTCCTTTACCATTCATGGATCGGATGCTTGAAAGATTAGCCGGAAATGAGTACTATTGCTTTTTGGACGGATTCTCCGGCTACTTTCAAATCCCAATTGACCCACTTGATCAAGAGAAAACTACCTTCACATGCCCTTACGGGACATTTGCCTATCGTCGCATGCCTTTTGGGTTATGCAATGCACCGGGCACGTTCCAAAGGTGTATGGTTGCAATCTTTCACGATATGATTGAGAAAACCATGGAAGTCTTCATGGATGATTTCTCGGTTTTTGGTAACTCTTTCTCTTCTTGCCTTTCCCACTTAGACAAAATGCTCCAAAGGTGCGAAGACACCAATATTGTGCTAAATTGGGAAAAGTGCCACTTCATGGTCAAGGAAGGCATAGTCCTTGGCCATAAGATTTCTAAATCTGGGATTGAGGTTGACAAGGCAAAAGTGGATGTCATAGCAAAATTGCCTCATCCCACTACCTGTGAATGGGTCTTTCGCAGTTTTCTCGTCTTGCAGATTTCTACAGACGATTTATTCAGGATTTTTCCAAAATCGGCCCGGCCTATAACCCACTCCTTGAAAAGGAAACTCCGTTTATCTTCTCGAAGGAGTGCATTGAAGCATTTGAAACCCTTAAGATGAAGTTAACCCAGGCTCCAATTCTAGTTGCTCCCGATTGGACTTGCCCTTTGAAATCATGTGTGATGCAAGTGATTTTGCTGTTAGGGGCTAGTGCCTTAGGGACAAGTAAGACCAAGCACTTCAAGCGATACCATATGCAAGCAAGTCTGAATGACGAGGCTCAGGCACACATTACACTACAACGAAAAAGAATTACTTGCGTGGTGTTATGCTTTCGAGGAAATTACGGCCTTATCTTGTCTTGTCCAAAAGTATGTGTGTATAAGGACCACTAGGCTCTTAAGTACTTGCTTTGCTAGTTGGTGCTAAGCCAAAGGATTGCTTCCGGTGGTTTTTGCTGCTCCAAGAATTTGATGTCGTGACTCCGTTGATAAAAAAGGGAGCAGGAAAAAATCTCGCCGGCAGACCCCTTTCTAGACTGAATCCCCATCAAAGTGAGCTCGAGAAAAGGAAATTACGAAAACATTTCCTCTCGAGACACTTGGGATGGTTACCTTTCGTGGTGAGATAATGCCCCTCATTGGTTTGCCAATTTGCAAATACCATGCGGGGAATTTTGTGATCAAGGGATTGTGTCCAACAGAAAGAAAGTTTTTTAAAGACGTCAAACACTACTTTTGGGACGACCCCTTTCTATTCAAGATCTGTGCTGACCAAGTAATTAGACGTTGTGTTTCAGGGCAAGAAGCTTTTGACATTCTTAAAGCTTGCCACAGTGGACCCACCGGGGGACACTACGGTGCCAATTACACAGCTAAAAAGATCTTCGATTCAGGATTTTTTTTTTATTGGCCCTCCAATCTACAAGGATGACCAGACTTTGTCCACCCGATGTGACATTTGTTAAGTCAAGGCCAAATTTACGCACACGTGACGAATGCCACAAAACTCTATCCCAAGTTTGCGGAAATCTTTGGAATGTGGGGCATTGACCTTTATGGGGCTCGTTCCCGTTCTTCAAGAGGGAAATTAATATTTACTCATGGCAGTCGAATTACGTATCAAATGGGTTTGATTCAAAAGCGCTCCCACCAATGTGCCAGAGTTATTTGTAAATTTCTTAAAATCTCTCTTCTCCAGATTTTGGTGCCCCTCGTGCAATCATATGTGATCGCGGGAACCCATTTTTGCATTGACCCAATTTACAAGGTCATGCTTAAATACGGTGTCACTATCGTCTCTCATCCCGTCGTTATCTATCTCACAATACAACGTGGACATGTTGAGGTAACCAATCGTGTTGAAATAGGATTCTGGAATGGACCGTGGCGCGAAAATCGTTGCCTCTTTGGTAGGAATAAATTTGATGACGCACTTTGGGCGAATTTCACGTCTCTGACTTACAAAACAACCCATCGGTGTACTACTATAAGGTAGTATATCGGGATGGATGTCATTTCGATCGAGCTCGCAGCACAAACGCTTACTTGGCCCTATAGCATACCAACTTTGATATCAAAAACGCTGAGTGATCACAGAAAAAATTCAACTCAATGAACTTAAATGAACTTCAGTGATCATGCTATGAAAACTCTTTGTTCTATAAAGAGAAACAAAGAGAATCCATGACTCAAAATCAAGAAAATTCGCGTTTTCACCGTCGGTGATCGTGTCCTCCTTCTTTAACTCTAGATTAAAGATTTTCTCAGGCACAGCTAAGGACCCGTTGGAGTGGACCCTATTCACTGTGTAACCCAAGTTTTTCTTATGGCACTGTCGTGTTATCTCATACTCCAGGCCAAATTTCAAGGTGAATGGTCATCGTTTGAAACACTACTTTGGAGGGGACATACCCGAGGTTGTCCCGGATCTCCAGACGTTCCCATGGACCAATAAATTCGGGGGACGGGTTAAGCATAGCGGGGACCGTTAAACAAGCGCTTCGTGGGAGGCACCCCATGCTTATCAGTAGTAGTAATAAATAAGTGTTTTTGTGTGAGGAGGCTTACATTTTTCATGTTTTATCCATTAACGGGTTTTGTCATGTTTTTGTGTGCTTTGTGTTGTATTGCTCCAGGATTTCCCGGAATTGTGAAGACTCCTCCTGTGCTCGCAGTATCACATGAGTTTCTACATCCTCAGCTTCAGTTTGGGCGGAATCAGTAGTCCAAATCTATTGACTAACGTTTTAATCTTTTGGCACACTTCATTAATCGGCCTTTGATTTGCGTAGAACCCCTTTGAAACATCGAGACGCATGTTTAGTTCTAGATTGGGGGGGGGGGGGGTCTTGCTTTGATTTTGCCTTGGCAGTATGTTTGTTTCACGTAATCCCGTTTTTTACCACCAATTTTTTGCAAAATTACCAAAAAAAAATTGAATAAGTTTTAAAAATTTTCAAAAATAAAATAAGTGTTTTGTCACAGTTTTGACTTTCCTAATGGGTAGATGAGATAATTTTTGACGCGTATTCGGGGTGTGGTTGAAGCCCTTAGCTAGTTCCTCAACTTACCACTTGTAGGCTAAGCTTTACGAATTTGATTGCTTCGGAATTTTTAATAAGGTTGAAGATCAAGAAGTTAGAAGAGTTAAATTTTAAGTTTATGTGCTAAGCAAGATTTTCTAAACTTATTAGAGTAAACGTGTGGCTTTTTCCTGCCCAAATTAGCTTCTAACCCTCCTATATATACGTGCTCATTTCAATTCAACTAAGTCAATCGATGTTTTTAGAAAAAGCTTCAAATTTGTAACTTGATTCTTTAAAGCGAGGTTTTTCTGTTCTTAGTAAATTGAAAGTTAAAATGCCAAAGAAGCATGAATGAAATATGAATGCAAAAATGCATGAATATTGAAATTATGCCAATAAAGCATACATTTGAGTATATGGAGCAAGTAAAAGATGTGTCGTGATATCCCACTCCGCTAACCGCGAGGTGGGGGTTCAAACTAAGACATCTTTACTTCTAGGGATTTGGTGTGTTGTGATATCTCACCAGGAAGCGAGGTCTAGGTGAGGGTTCAAACTAAGACACTTATCCTTAGCCATATTAGGAAGAAGGTGTTGATGTGATTTCCCACTACGCTAGCAACGGGGTGGGTTTTCAAACTAAGAACACCGGTCGTTGGTTGTGATATCCTACTAGGGAGCGAGGCCTAGGTAGGTGTTCAAACTAAGCAACGCATTCCTAGCTTTAAGAACTTATGATTATGATGATGAAGATGTTGCAAAAAGTTCTACAGTTAAAATTTCGTTCTTTAAAATCGAGTTACAAGGTCCTAATAAGTTGTTTGCTTGAGTCATGATTTCATCTTGAAATTACGACTATGGAAATAAGTTGATCTTTGATTGAGTTGAATGAAATGAGTAACCATTTTAAATATATATTCATGTTGGGAGTTAAAAGTTTCACAAGTCCTAAGTTTGGAGTGGCTTACGCATTTTATGACCTTATATAGACAATAGTATTTGTTAATTGCTTGAGTTTGGATACTAGTGAAAAATCACGGACGATGAATTTATCGTTCAGGACATCTGTAGATTATTCTTTGGGCTGCTTCTCTTCTATGATCCCAATGTTGGAACATAATAATGGAAGTCCACCGGGACGTCGAGAAAAGAAAAGGAAAATCCTAAAATATTAGGGGTTTAGTTAGTTAGAAATAAAAAATGGTGTGAAAACGGAAACTTGAAACATTAGTCCCCAAAGAATCCCTTCGCTCAGAAGCTTTTTAATTCTTTAGTTCCCCTTGACGAACATTTAGCTACTTTTCTAGGTTATTAGTCGAGGGGGATTGAGATTCTTAGTTTTCGTGAATGTTTACTTCATAACATTGCGTGAGGACACGGCAATACCTTAGTATGGGGGATTTTGGTATGTGTTTAATTACACATACCTTTTACCTTTAAAAACGAGCTAAAATAACCAAAAACGGACTTAAAATGCCAAATATATGCTTGTTTTGCTAATTGTATTGTGCAGGTACAGATATTTAAGAAAAGGACGAAAAACGAAGCCAAAACGACTAAACCGGACTCGGAATGGAAAAGCAGGAAAAAGACAAAGTCAAAGTTCAAGCCCAAACCTGAAAAAGTCAACAGAAAGTCAACCCAAGTCAACCCCGAAGCCAAAAGTCAAGAAAAGCAAGTTTAGGGACTAAACTTGTAAATCCCTAAACTTGTTTAAAGAGAAAAAAAAAGAAGAAAAAGAAGAGAAGGGTGAAATCTGCCAATGTGGGAAAGTTTAACTACAAGGGGTGAAACAACTGCCAAAGTAACCCTTGTTATAACTATCAAGGACGTACGGTGCAAAGGGTCTTATAACCCTTGGGGGGTTGTTTTGCCAAATCCCAAAACCCTTTAAAACACAAGGACCATGGGTGCAACAACCACATACAACATCAAGGACCAAATTTGCCAATTTCCCAAACCCACACCCTGTCACCCCTAACCTTTTTCATAACATTTTTTCCCGCCCAATTTTCCCCCCAACGAACTCACGGGTTTACCTCCTTCCTTTTACCCTGCAACCATAACGACCCCATGGATAAACCTTTCCCCCCTCCTCCACTAAACCCCTAATCCCATTTGGCAATCCCACACTTCTCCATGACTAATCCAACGGCTATGATGATTGATTTTTGATGAAATTGAAGGGCTAAGATTAAAGTTTTCTTTCCCCTCTCCACAAAGTAACACTAACAAGACAGATGTTCTGCCTATAAAAGCAGAAGACCAGAAGTGCCCATGTTATTAGTTTTCTTTATGTAGTTTTAAGTTTATGTTTGTAGATATTGTTTTCATGTATTTTTTTCATCATTTGTATTTAAATGCATAGTCCAAAAAGCCGTGTACTTCCTTTGAAAGTTTAATGAAAAACTGTTAAGTTCTCTTTTAAAATTTTGTCTCTACATAATTTATTTATTTATAAAGTTTCATTGATAAGCTATGAAGAAGGTTTAAACCTGGAAGAAACCTTGGGTTTTGAGTGTAATCAGAGCTACAAAGGACTAGGGGGTTTAGGATTAGTTTTAAGTACCTATGCATTTGGACTTTGGTAAGTTTAAGTCTCTTGTTACTGTAGCATAGCTTATTAGCTTATTTCAGCTTATTTATGTCTTTTGTGCTTCTTTGTACTCATTAATGCTAAAGTATGCTTGTTAGTACCTTTCCTTTCATTTCTATGCACTTTGATGAAAACTGTCTAAAATTAGCTCATTCTGTCTAGCTTATTGCCTCATTTTTAAGTGCTTATTAGTGCTGCTTTTTACCTCTTTATTGTTTAATATAGCTTAAGTGTTATTAGTCTTTTAAAAATTTCAGTTTAACTGAGTTTTTATAGGTTTTAAAACCACTTTTCAAAATTAAGGGAGTGTTTGGGTTAAGCATAAAAACGGGTCAAGAATGTTTTTGGTATGGGTTATGGTCATTAAGGTAGTTTTAGCTTAAGTTTTTAAGCTCATTTGAGTCTGTTTTAAAAGGTTTTTAAGTTCAAAAATGTTTTTCAAGGTTTTTCTAGTTAGCTTTTGAAACTGTGGTGTTAAAAAAGCTACAAGAGCTTATTTCATAAGCTCTTGCAATTTTTAGTTGTGGTTTTCAAAAAGTTGTGTTCTAGAGTGTTTAAATCAAGCAGTCAAAACTCCTTGTGTCACTTGACTCTTTGAGTCAAAGCTGCCAAGTTTTTAAGTGTCAAAATTTTTAAAGCTAAAAGCCCTTTTTCACTCTTTAAAATCAGCAAGATTAGTAGTGTTTTAGAAGCTAAAAATTGGTGCACAAGTTCTCTCCTGGGTGTTAATTAGCTGTTTTAACTTATCTTTCAAATTTAAGCTTATTTGACAGCTTTAAATAAGCTGTCAAATAAGCCCTTGTCTTTAGTAAGTTTTCCCCTGGTGCAAACGGGCGCCTTTTAAGCCCTCTTTTCTAGATTCCTAGTGAACTTAAACCCATGATCTTGGCTTATTTTGAGAGCCCATAAGCCCTTAGATAAGCCCTTTCAATTTCTGTCCTTGAAAAGCTCTTTAGATAGCTTATTTTTAAGCTAGAAGTTGCCTCTTCACTGTTTTTGTTAGGCCCACTGTAGAAATTGCTTATTTTCACTTTTGGCTTATTCAGCTTATTTCATAAGCTCTATTGTGCTCCTAGCTGCTTATTAGGATAGTGTAGTTAGATGTTTTGCTTATTTTTCATTTCCTTGCTTATTTAAGTGTTAACAGCTAGTTTAGCCAATTTTTAGCCCTTAAGCTTAGTTTTAACCTTCTGTCACTTAAGCTCTTTTTGCTTAGTTAGTTATAACAACCCCCCCCCCCCCCCCCCCCCCATTCCTATATATATTATATATTAGAATTATTAGTCTTTTAGTGCTTATTTAGTTTAGGATTAAGCCCCCTTTTAGATTAGTTGTCCAAGTTTTAGCTTAAATGACCACAAAATCCAAATGACTTAGCTATTTTAGCCTTAAGCTCAAATTTTAAGCTTCTGTCATTTTTAAAAGCTAGTTTTTAGCTTATTTATAGCTTTTCAGAAAAAGTTGTAGTTGAGAAAGTTGTTAAGCCCCACGAGTGAAACACTTGTTTTACAAAGTTTTTCCAAAAAAAAAGAAAGGAGACAAGGGGTTACCCGGGTGAGCAAGACTCGAACCCGGGTCTCAACCCTCGTACACCTTTCTTCTCAACACACATACCGCTGCGCCCTTGGGACTTTTTCGTTATAGTCCCAAGGGCTTTGGTATTTATACACATTTTACTCTTTGTAGTGTATAAGCTGTTACAGCTTATTTCGGGCTTATTTATTAAGCCAATTTTGTGTTTCTTATTTTTCGTAGGTTAGTCATAGTATAAAGTATTTTTAGTAGAATTTTCAGAATTTTTCAAAGTCATTTAGTATTTTTTATAATTTAATTTCGTTAAAAGTTTAAAAAATTCATAAAAAATACAAAAATTATCAAAAAAATATTTTTCTTTTTTAGAAAATTTTCTTTAGTCATATAGTTTGTAGGAAAAATATAAAAATTTTCGTAGGGTCATTTTTATAACTTTTTGCTTTTTAAAGAACGGGGTCGGGTGCGGTTTTTGTCTTGACTCGTTTTTGGGTCAAACGAACTCCGTTTTCAGTCTAGTCTTTTTCATTCTTCGTTATTTGTCTCATAGAGTAGTTTAGAAGTGAAAATTTCTTCGTAGGGTTAATTTTGAAGATTTTAGGTTTTTCCCCCTTTGTTCGGGATTCGTGCTCTCGTTTTCTAGTTTTTATTTCAGATTTTTCAATTTTTCTGAAATGTTTTTGTTTGTTATTTGGTTTAATTTAACCTTCCACACTCTCAAATCAGTTTTTCTCATTCAAACTCTAATCTTCCGACTGTTATCGATCTCCAGTCAGCCTCGTTCGGGGATAAACGGACCGGGGAGAACATTCTATACTACTTCTCGGTTTTATTGATTCTGCTTTTAGACTAGCCTTACTATATATATTATATATTTTATTATATATTATATATATTTTAAGGTGTAGTTCGGCACCAATCAATGAGACAATTATGATAATAAGTCATCTGATGATGACAGCGATGTTGATGAGTTGAAGGAAGGTCTGATAAAGAGAAGTGGAGCACCTAGCTCAGGGCGATTCCTTCCTACTGTACCTACAGATGATTCCGATCCCAAGATAGTATACAAGGCATTTGAGATGAGGAGTCTGTTATATACACCCACTCTCCCACACCATATATCTTGTCTTTTGAGACCAAATCATTTTAGTACAATACGGTGTCTATTTAACCCATATCCACGATACCATCTGTTAGGAGGCATTACCAAGTTTGCTGCTACACTACCTTCATCTACCACACCCAGAGAATGTTTTGAGTCAATTTAATGATAACGTAATGAGTCTAGCATCTAGAAATTTTGAGAGAGGCACCCTAGTAGCCATAGACAAATAGATTTGTTCAGTGTAGCTCATTTTGTATCCACTTAAACTTGGAGTAAATATCGGTTTGTAGTGTTAATAAAAAGCTTGTACTCTTATTATTCATGTAAACGATGTTATTTAAGTATTAACTCTACATTGTTGGTTTGATCATGTACTGTACGATAGGATATAGTTCGTGCGTACTCTACTGTGATCATGCTCCTAGAGAGTGCGGTTTTTATCTTATATTATGCCACTAACGTGGTCTCACCTTACCTATGGTGGGATCACGGAAAGTTCATGATTTTCCCTTGAATGAAAAATTCTTCCATTTTTGTTCACTGTGACTTTCTAGGAAACAATGACAAATGTGCTGATCAGGGAAGGAATGTTTGAGGAAATTTGAGCGGTTTTGTAGCCCAGCGATGTGGCCTTAATGCTATCGATGGCTATTGCACATTTATGAGATGAAAACCAACATGAGACCGTATGTCAATAGCCAGGAAACCGAACACAAGAGAATGCAGGTAGCAGGGTATGCTAACAACAAGAGGGAAAGTGGGAAGGTAACCAACAATGGGAATATTCTATAAAGGGAGGGAATTGCAAGATGGTTGTGCCACATAACCCGGGAGTGTCAGGAATCCTACTGCTGCTAGGATTCAAATGAACTCTCACTGTTATGAGTGTGGAAGTCTGAGACACTTTAAAGAGTTACGTGTCCTTTAGTGAGTTTCAGAACTATGTAAACAAAAAGATAGCATCTTTCCGAACGCCAGGCTGTGAGAATTAGAGGAAGTTGAATTACACTTCCAAGAACAACAGAACAACAACAGCCAAACAAGAGGCAAAATATGGCAACGATTACGTACAGGGCACGGGGGAAGAAAATATCTACGGCGGGTCCAAGCAGTTGTTTCCTAATGCAATCTATCATTCATGATGGTCCATGTGCTCCAAAATTGCCACAGGTCCGCAACATAGTGGGCATCTGGTCTTTACTGGAGGAGAACCTACAATTGACAATAATACTAACAACCAAAGAGTGCACGGGGACAAGTTAGAAGGTTAAGTGCTATGAATGTGGGAATCAAGGGCACCTACAGGAGGGATTGCCCAAAGGAAAGAACCAATATGTCATAAAAACCTAATTAGAGGTTTCTTGGAGCTCATGAGTGGTGCATCCTTAAGATGGAGAGTTAGTGACCAAGCCTCAAAACAAGACACCTTATGAACTTATAACTGGTAAAATACCAATCATAAGCTATATAAGACCTTTTGGGTGCCATGTGACCATCTTGAATACCATTGA
Organism: Tanacetum coccineum; assembly: GCA_026074375.1. NCBI lineage: Eukaryota > Viridiplantae > Streptophyta > Magnoliopsida > Asterales > Asteraceae > Tanacetum > Tanacetum coccineum. The sequence goes on from BQNB010098975.1 coordinate 22,559, forward strand.
CCACCTGGGCAAGTTTGAAGAAAAGTCTGATGAAGGGTTTTTAGTTGGGTATTCTCTAAATAGCAAGGCTTTTAGGGTATACAATTTAGAAACCAAGAGGGTTGAAGAAAACCTGCATATAAACTTTTTAGAAAATAAACCTAATGTTGCAGGGAAAGGACCTAATTGGCTGTTTGATCTTGATTATTTAACTGATTCAATGAACTATCAGCCTGTTACTGCAGAAAATAAAGCTAACAAAACTGCAGGTCCAAAAGAAGCTAATCATAGTGCAGGTACACAAGATAATATTGATGCAGGAAACTCTGAAATGGAAGCTGAACCTGCTCAAGAATACTTTGTACTGCCATTATGGTCTTCTTATACTTCAACAGTCAAGAGCTCAGAAGCAAAGAATGGAGATGAAAAGCCTAATGGGGATACTGGTCCAAAGACAAATGAGGAGCCAAAAGATCAGGAAGATCAAGCCTTTTTGGAGGAGCTTGAAAGGCTTAAAAGACAAGAAAAGGAGGCTAATGATGCAGCTGAAGCTTTTAGAAAGGAGTTTGCTCGATGTACTGAGGATTTGCTTCTTTAAGCAAGAGTTGCTAGGGCTACCAGTACTAACACAGTTAACACTGTTAGCACACCAATTAGTACTGCTAGTCCTTCAAGTGTTTTTCGTACTGGTGTACCTGATCTAACCAATAATGACCAGAATGATTCTCAAATACCTACTCTTGAGGATAATTATGACAATCCAAGTGATGGGATTTTTACCAATGCATCCTATGATGATGAGGGTGCAGTGGCTAACTTCACTAATTTGGAAACCACTGTGAATGTTAGTCCTATTCCCACATCAAGGATACACTCCATTTATCTTACAACTCAAATTCTTGGAGATCCAACCTCAGCAGTTCAGACAAGAAGCAAAGTGAACAAAAGTTCTAGAGCTCATGCTTTTGTTAGCTATATTCAAAAGCAGAAAAGAAATAATCACAAGGATTTCTAGCACTGTTTGCTTGCTTTCTTCCTTTCTCAGATTGAACCCAAGAAGATATCTCAAGCTCTTGAAGATGAAAGTTGGGTTGATGCTATGCAGTCATTCCGGATGTGCATTGATTACCGGGAATTGAATAAACTAACGGTGAAGAACCGTTATCCGCTCCCAAGAATTGATGATTTATTTGATCAGCTCCAAGGGTCGAGTGTCTACTCGAAAATCGACCTAAGGTCAGGTTATCACCAATTGAGGGTTCGAGAAGAAGACATTCCGAAGACTGCCTTCAGAACTCGTTATGGCCATTACGAATTTCAAGTTATGCCGTTTGGTTTGACAAACGCACCTGCCGTATTCATGGACCTTATGAATCGGGTATGCAAACCATATCTGGATAAATTCGTGATTGTCTTTATTGACGATATTCTGATATATTCGAAGAACAAGAAAGAACATGAAGAACACCTTAAGCAAATCTTAGAATTGCTTAAGAAGGAGGAGTTGTATGCCAAGTTTTCCAAATGTGAATTTTGGATTCCCAAAGTACAGTTCCTCGGTCACGTGATCGATAGTAAAGGAATTCATGTGGATCCAGCCAAGATTGAATCTATTAAAGATTGGACATCTCCTAAGTCACCAACGGAGATTCGTCAATTTTTAGGGCTTGCTGGATACTATCGAAGATTCATTGAAGGGTTTTCGAAGATCGCCAAACCTATGACCAAGCTCACCCAGAAGAAGGTTAAGTTTGAATGGGGCGATAAACAAGAAGCAGCTTTCCAACTGTTGAAGCAAAAGTTGTGCAGTGCACCAATCCTTGCACTACCTGAGGGAAGCGAAGATTTCATCGCATACTGCGATGCTTCGAAGAAGGGTTTGGGCGCTGTATTGATGCAGAGAGAAAAAGTGATTTCTTATGCATCCCGCCAGTTGAAGATTCATGAGAAGAACTATACAACTCATGATTTAGAACTTGGTGCAGTGGTGTTCGCTCTTAAGATCTGGAGACATTATTTATATGGAACTAGGTGTACAGTGTTCACCGATCACAAGAGTCTGCAACACATTTTAGATCAAAAAGAGTTGAACATGAGGCAACGCCGATGGTTAGAGTTGCTAAGTGATTACGATTGCGATATCCGTTATCACCCGGGGAAAGCAAATGTAGTTGCTGATGCTTTGAGCAGGAAAGAACGAGAACCACCGTTAAGAGTTCGAGCCTTGGTTATGACCATTAGCTTGAATCTTCCTAAACAGATCTTAAATGCTCAGACCGAAGCGCGAAAACCAGAGAACATTAAGAGTGAAGACGTTGGGGGAATGTTGATTGAAAACGCTAAATTTCCAGAAGCAATTAGAGAACAAAAGTTGGAACCACGTGCGGATGGAACCCTGTGCCTCCGTGGTATAGTATATATATATAAAACAACTCAAATGCAAATCTCAACCAAATGCCCTTGACCAAGGCAAAAGGTCAAAATCTACACAAAGA
>BQNB010098976.1:0-19416 GCA_026074375.1 Tanacetum coccineum
ATATCGTTAATATTTTTCTTGACGAACATATTTGAAATTCTTTGACCATCCAAGAATTTAGTGATTGATTTTTCGAAATCAGTTTTAGATTGAACGTTTCTGTCAAAAAGTTTATCATGAACAATTCTCATGCTACGGATACATCTTTTGAAATCTTCAAGATCATTTTTCACATCATTGTTTAATTCTGTGAGCGATTTCTCGGAACCATTAAGATCATGATGGAATTGGCGAGAATACGGATTATGAGAATCTTGGTTTTGATAACCATCAAGTTGGATGTAATTTACTTCATGACGTTCACACATTGGCGTGTCATCGTTCATGTGGTTTTCCGAAGTGTTGTTATCTTTAAGGTCATAGTATTTGTTACGCATATTGTTGAAAATCGATCTAGCTCATCTAGGATATCATAACCATGATCCAGCGGAATAACAAATAAAACAATCATAGTTAAGAACAAGGTGTTACTAATAAACGTTAAACCTTTCATTGTATTTGATCAGGATACAAAGGCTTACTATACTACTAAGCTACTAATAAGCTAACTATAATCCTAGGCATCTTACAAAGACTTGACGCCTAGTGTACACATACACACCTTTAGGTTTACATTGTGAATTGAATGAATGATAAACCTAGACGCCTACCCCTCTTTATATACTAGAGGGGTTAGGGTTTACAAGACAAGATAAGATCAAATAAAATTAGGAAACTATAAATCAGCATTAAATACTATTTGACTAATCTTCAATCAGCATTAATGTTGATCTTTATCTTTTAGCTGAGCATTAAATACTGTTTAACTAATCTTCAATCAGCATTAATGTTATTCCAGCTTTGTCTTGTAGGTCCTCCATCTTTAATATGTTTTGTCATAATCAACTCAAAGTATAATTCCTAACAATCTTCCCCTAGTTGATAATGACAAAACCAATAAGCACAAGCTTCCCCTGAAGCTAATATAGATGAAGAACTTCCCCTGAATCCATGCACTCTTCCCCTTTTTGTCATAATCAAATAGGAGTGCATGTAGATGGTAAATAAACAATAAGCTTCCCCTTAACATGTTTACCATCTCTTGAATCATGGACTTAGTAGGCTCCAAGCAGCAAATTATCAATGATGAAGAAAAACGAATAATACGAATTTGTTGAAGAAGTTGAATTTCCCAAACTTGTGTCTTATATCCTGTTTATCCACATGACGTCGAGTCTCATACCTGCTATGTATAAGTAGACCTATGTCTCTTGACAAAATCCTCATTCCTCTATTAAATGAGACACTGAGCACAATAACGTAACTCCTTAAAGTGATAGCAAATGTACGTAGTAAGCATCATAAGGTAGATCGTACACCTTTGCTAGATTCATCAAGTCTTCGTCACCGCCTTATAATCACGAACAAGTTATCTTAAAGGTGACCACTCCTTTAAGATATGATAAGAACACAAAACCTGTGAAAATCAACTACAACATCAAATAAGTAATAATCAAATGTCTTCTTTTCAGAAAACTCCAAAACAGCCATAAATCATCATCATCGTTCAAGATCCAAACGCGTCCGGTGTTTTAGGTCACTTCTTCATTCGTCTACCAAAAAACCTGAATCCTAGAATCAAGAAGCAACCCGCCTCTGATACCAACTGTTGAAACCTAATTGAAGGCTTCATAGATCATATTTGGCCCATCTAGGATATATGTAACAAGGAATGATATAAATCACAACAGAATAACACATAAATCAAAGTTATGAACAATGTTATTGTACGGAACCCGTATTAAACCATTCACTTCAAAACCCAACCGACAAAACAAAGAACTAAGAAAAGAGAGAGAGACAAAATAGAGAGAGAGAGATTAGAAGAGTTAGAGAAAAGCGATGAAATAAAATTTTTAGATATTATGAAGAAAAAAAAAGTTATTTTCTAAAAAAGAAAATTTATCTAAATGTATTTAGATATTTTAGAAAATATTTACTAGGACCCGGGCTCGGTTTTTGCTTGGGACTTAAAAAACCCAAAACATATAAATATTAGATTACTATCGAGCCCGATATCCCGATATTATCTATTACAACATTAACTAAATAAAGACCAAAGCTCCATCGAAGATGACCGACCTTCTTGTTCGATACCAATAAAATTGAGGGCTAACAATCTCCCCCGAAGTGGAGTCTTGAACAAAGTAACGCGCTTGCCTTAAATTGACTCAATAAAATAGTAGCTAACAAACCCCCCGAAAGTGAGTTCAAAACATGACACTTCTCTGAGATCAGTGAGAATGCATTGTCCGTTTAAGCCGATATGTTCTTGGTCTTTGTCTTCGTTATATGTTGTAAGCTTGTTCCTTCATGCTTTGCGATCTTATGTCTTTGACCAACATGCTCATACTTATGCATTATCTTGAAAGCTTCAAATCAGAGTTTGCGGAAGTCTTTGTCTTATAAAACCTTGAGGCTTCTAAGATCGATTGTCTTTTAGCTTAAGCCATGTTGAATGGGAATTGAGGTTGCCGTTACCACCATTTGACCTGCAGGTTTATGTTAGTGATAAACGAGAAAATTGATTTGAAAATCAATCGACGTGTCACTCGTTAAAGAGTTTTTGTAACACATCGAGAGTGTCATGTTTTTATCAAAATTCATCAACCGTCAATTCATTTACTGGACCAAATCGATATCCAGATGTCACAAGTTTGATTCATATAGAATCTCGCAAGTCACCTACCGCAGTGCTGTTTGATGATGACACTGGAAGGATTTCCATTCGTCATTGTGAATACTAAAGAGTATCACTCTGAATGTTCTGGCAAATATCAACAATGAATATTGCGTAGGACACTTGAAAAACAAGCTTGTGAACCCTGATGATGTTCACCAATTGTTTGAAAATGGCATGTTCCTAACGAGATTTTGATTGATCTCTTGGCTCTAGACTCGATTCGTGCATTTTGGTTTTTAGTACTCGGATGCAGGAGTAGACTGCCACCAATTCAATTAACACAACTCGGAATGATAATTGTCAAAAGATAACGTGTGTAATCTCTCCGTGACAAATGAGACAAGTTTTTCTGTAGAAGAAACCCGAATGCTGGGAAGGGTTGTGCACTTGCATCACTAGGGTCCTCATGATGTCGTTTTCAAATATCAGCAATCAACTTGTGATTCTGACAGCATATGTTATAGAACCCGTTACCTGCCTTAAGTTGTGTGAGGGCTTCTTTCTTTAGAGCCTACTCCATACATTTCTTTTTAATCTTCAACGCCTTCATGCTTGACCAAGAACGTCAATACTAAACACCTTGTTGTGATTTGTTTCCAGTGTTAAAAAACTTAATCTTATTCGCATTATTCCCATTTACATTCATCTCCAATCATACCTAAGGACTGCTATTTTCTAACTTAGGATAATCCTTGGTAGACCTCCGGTTCTGGTTGGATCATAAGGATTGATACCTAACCTAACACCTTATACTTCAGAATCGTCGTGAACATTAAGATGTTTGTTGGGTATAACAGATCAAACCATAAAACCTTTTCTATAGCACCTTGGAGATCAAATAAGATCATATATTAATTAACAATAACACTTAGATTTTGAAATACCTTTGTGATAATATGTCTTGAAAATTCTGTGGGAGAAAATAATGTCAGCATGAATGGTTGGAACATTTTGATAATGTTTTGAATACATAAGAATGGTCGTTGTTGATGTATCCAAAATCATTAAAACTTTGTTTTCGAAAAACTCCCCCTCAAAAATAGAACCAATTGAGAAATTGTTGTCTTTTAGAAACATTGTGAGAGGATGATTGTTGAACTCACAAATTTGAAAAGATTATAATTTGCATTGAGAAATTCCTTGAAAATTGTGTTCAACTTTTGAAAAACAAATTTTAGGAGGATTGTCTCTCTAACTCTAATGGTTAAACCGCACTGAAACGTACACTATCCTTTTTCTTGACTAAAAACATGTGAATGACTTGGTAAGAACAGCTCAAGACCGACGAAATGGTAATTTTCTCGATGTAGGAAAGTTATAAACCGTCCTTAATTTGAAGTCCGGGTTATAACTGACAATGCCAATAAGCCATTTAGAAAATTAGAAATGACGATGTTTTGAAACTAATTCAAACTTCTCGCTCGAACTTCATATAACACACCCTGCAATGTATAACGCCATTTCTAAGCACGTAAAAGATATCGATTACCCAAGAGACATTCCGAGAAGAAATCTTTTTGGAAATTTTTCTGATTTTCTGATTTGAATTATCTTTTTGAAGTTTTTATATTTTTGTATTTTGCTTTTTTCAAAAATATGTACAAGAATGTGATGTTTTGATGATATAATCAAGCAGACCTCCTTACGTCAGAAACCTCCAGTTCAGCTGAGTCCCAAACATCTCAATAACCTATCCTCTGACAAGATACTTAAACCAAGTCCTCAGGAAGGTCTTTGGTAAACATGTCAGCTAATGGTATTCAGTTTCTGACAAAAATAATGTCAATTATAACATTTTCAACCTGATCCTTATGTAAATTATACCGAGTATGGATAGTGCTATTGTCCGTGAGTGGGTTGTTCGGGGTTGCATGAATGCTATGGCTTCTGATGAGTCGCAGAACATCGGTATTTTGATGTAGTTTGAAGCCATAATCTTAAGTTGTGTCCCAACCACATTACTTGAGCACAACTTGCAGATAACGCCATGGGGGAAAAAAAAAAAAAATATAATAAGGGGGGGGGGGGGGGGGGGGGGGGGGGGGGGGGGGAAAAAAAAAAAAAACATACTCTGCCTCTCCTGAAGACATTTGCAGTGCATGTTATTGTTTCTTTGACGATCCACTTACATAGTTTATCACCAGGAACTGTATCCCTCCAGAAGTGCTTTTTTTCCGAGTATCAAGCATCCGGCATGATCACGGTACTGAACATGCTGTAGTTCAAAGCCAGAATCCTTGGATACCAGAGACCCGATGTTAATGGAACCCTAAGTGAAGTTAAGAGATTCAATAACCTCCATGAGGTGCCTTTTGAGTTGGAGCGTGCTTGATAACGAGCACAATAGAATACTGCTTGCAACTTAAGTCCTGTCTACTTGATATCAATACATGAGTGACGGCCGATTTTACAACGGATAATCAGATTGGTCCTACTGGTTTTCTCTCATCAAATCTACATCTATTTGGGTTTATAGCCAATGGTGTACCAATGACGTGACAGTTGTCGCATTATTATGCTTTTATCAGAATTTAAAACAATACTTGGCCTGATTGATAAAAATACGTTTTTTGGGGACTGGGTGGATCTGAAGTCCTAAAAAGCATTTCAATTCAACACCCACAATAAGGACATTTCAAGATCTAATTTGCATTAAATTTTCAAATCGTTTTGAATATATAGATTTGTCGATCCAAAAATTATGTCATCAACTTAAATTTGCACAAGGTAGAATATCCTCCCGTATGTTTATCTTGAATACAGTTGGGTCAATGAACCTATAGAAAACCTTTGGAATCCAGAATTTTGATAGTTCATCGTAACAAGGCTCTTGAACGTGCTTTAATCCATACAAAGCTTTCCTAAGTAGTTTTACTTTTTCTGGATGAACGGATCAACGAACCCGGTCTGGCTGAGCAACCAAACCTCCTTCTTCAGTGACCATTAAGAAATGCCGCTTCACGTCCATCTGATAGATTGGAAAAAAGACTTGTTTGCTGCTGGGCAACAAAAATACGAACACTTCCAAGCGAGCAAACTGGAGCAAATGATTCTCAAATCAATGACCCTCTTTCTGAGCATAACCTTTAGCAACAAGTCGTCTTTTATTGGCGAATTACATCTGATCTTCATCCTTCTTGTCTCCATAACCACTTTAAGCTTATAATCACTTGCCCAAATGGTTTGTACGAGCTATTCACAGACCTTTAAGTCTGTTGAACTGATTAGTTCATCCTCTCCCAAAATTTGCTTCGATCCAAGCAGAATCAGCCATGTGCCTCCTTAAATGTTCATTGGTTCAACAATACTCACGTGAGCGCGAACATACACTTTTCAGGATCGGTAGGCAAGCTGTCGACATTTCCACGACTGGTTTCTAATAGGATGATGCTCCTGTCCATCATAAATCCAGACTTGTGGTTGAATTAATCACAATCGGTATTGATCAATGTTGCGTGAGGAAGACTCACCAATTTCTTTACCCGTGTACAAAAAGGATGAAAAATTTCACTTCATGAAACGATGCATACGGTGCATGATCATTGTTGTTTTCCACAGCTTGACCTATTTGTTGGATTGTAAATATAATGATCTGTCCAGTAAAGGACTGAAGAGAAATTCTAACCCATGAAGTGACGAATCTTCTTCTCTGCTGAAGGAACAACATTTTGTCTGGGGGCACGGGACAGAGTTGTCATAGTCCTGACGCCTTTTGACCTTAATGAGAACGAGGCCCTGAAGAGACATTTTCAACATACATCTATGTCGTTGAGTGCGAGGTCTGAACTGTTGTGATCAGACTCATTCCTTGATATTCATTCATCAAACCTTGATATGGAATGGACTCAACTATCAGCGTTTTCTCCTTGTTGTAAACAGCACAGATATCCCATCACTGAGTCGAATATCCCACCAAGGACAAATGGACCCCTTTTCTTTCATCTTATCCAATTTTTCCCCCATGCTCTAGTTAATGTAGCAAGTGGCAACTAAATATGTGAAGATGTTTAATGAAGGTTCCTGTCATTGATGACGTGAATGCCGTCTTTCACATGATGGATATAGATGATTGACTCGTTAAAATTTTCTGAGTATAGCATGCGGTTGCAACTGCTTTCAGCCCAAATGATATAAGGAAGCTTAGAAGCTGAAGCATGTAACCAGAAGGCATCCATCAACATAGTACGGATACGTCTTTCGACAACGCCGATCTGTCAGAGATTTCTGAGGGAGTGGATGTTAGATGTTCAATGCCTTCTCTTAGCAATAGGGCAAGGAGTGTCTTGTTCAAGAGAATTTCGTGCCACTGACCTTATGACGAACATAATAAACTAGAGCTTGAAGATAGCTATGAAACAGCGTGAGAAAGGCTATGAAAACTCTGTGGTTACATCCTTGGATCGTAGGAAAAAGATTCCAAGATTATCTAGAGAATCATGCAACAATACACCAGGAATAATACTTCCTTACCATATATGCTTGGCAACACGGCAATTTGGATCCACACAGACCATGTTAAGCAAAATATAACCTTCCTTTGGACTAGGAACTCTGCATTATGTCTTGAATGAACTTTTTTTTCATTACACTCATTCACAAGACGAACAAAGGTTATCCCTGACATATTACATCTTGTGGTAAGCCTGTCACACACTTCATTCTTTGAGAGTAAGGTGTGTAATCGAAGTTCAGATGAGAAAGCCTTCGATGCCCTAACATTGCATGAGTTGGTGAATCTTAGCCATGAAACAGATGAGTTGATGAAGTTGTTTCTTGAAGGGGGGGATACACGATATTGTGTAGAGATCAGATCCACGACTACCATGATTAACTCGTATCCCTAAGATCTCTCACAAAAAAGTAGATTTCCTAAAAGCAGACCTCTCAAATTAGCATCACAGAATTGACCCACCGAGAAACAAGATTGTGAAATGAGGCCGTCGACGTAATAAACCCGTTTGATCGTGGACAATTCCTTGAATCATATCTCCATAACCAAAATAGAGCAAACACTGATTCATATTCCAAAACGAACAGAACCCAGAATTTTCTCACACAAAATTTACACAAAAGCTTTAGATTGCACGTACATGTTCCTTTTTGTGCAATCCGAGTAACAATAGAATAGGATGACGTAGTACAATCCACAAGAGAATTAGAGACTAATGAAAAATTGGACAAATTGGATCCAATGAAGTTTATATCTTCAAACCAATAGTAATCCTAGAGACAATGTCTCTAGTGGGACTTAAATTTTATGAGACTCATCTTTCCTGATTATTAGGCATCCATATCTTTTTGTCAAAAGAGTTTTTTGTTCCATGAATAACCTAATGGACATCTCTTAGCAATCCCCATTTCCAGTCTAGATTTGTATACTCATACAACTTCTTATATAACTCTTGGATTATCTGAATAGTGGTATCTGATTCAACTGTTTCTTATGGTGTGTTGCAACAGATTTGTTCGCTTTTCTCTTGGTATTTACTAGCACTAAATCAGGCACTACATGGAGGACTTCTTATCTAGCATTTACGTCTTTCAAGTATCCGATAAACACAGCATACAAGATAAAAAATAGCACACATTTTCCACATTTCTGCACAAACAGCATTCCGCATTCCGAAGTTCTGGAGTTTGAACTGTCATTAAACGCAGTTACCTACTTTGTTTCTTAGAAAATACAAAAATCTAATGTTGGTCCATCTCCTCTTCTTTGGAAACTTCACTTGACTAATGTTTGGCACACCTTTTCTTTCACTTGATAGCTCTTAAGCGTGGTTTGCTAACACTAAGTACTGTGAATTACTCCTTAAAGATTTAGACATGCAGATTAGTATTCCTAGAAGCAGAGGCAACTGTGGGTTTTAGTTCTGTGTTGTGTGGAGCAATTCTATACATCCTGGTTTTAAGCACATTATGTTTGAACCTGCTTGGTTTTCTATTCTGATGGGCGAAATTCTGTTGAGTGACCTTGTTTAAATAAACCACCGACACCAATTAGTTTTATTAACCGACTGTTTCGTTTGAAAACTTCTCAATTCAGAGAATTTGAAAAAGGAGCCGATTTACCCTAAAACTGATGGTTTTGAATCCGTTGAGCATTTGGATGTCGAACAAACAGATGCTTTATCAAACGAGTTTCACAGACTTTCCCTTTAGTTACCAGAATGAGTGTCTTTAACCTCATTTATCACCATGTTCTTGTCTTGCATTTGAGCTTATCAAATCTTGTATTCTTCATGATATTGTTCACGTTCTTTTCGAAATACATTTGAAGCATTTTCTTTGCAAACGGGGCTTTGATTTCAATCTTGGTTCTTTTACAATGAGTAAAGAATTTCTAGAGAAATTGAGTGATTTTTCAAGTTTTATCAAAACTTTTTAACAAAATATTATGACCTTCTTTTATTAACTAATCAGGTTTTTTTTGAAACTTTTGATGCAAGACATTCGACATTCCTTTGACTTTTATGAAGATATAAGCATTGCAATTCGGTATTAGCATTTAAATCAGACAGAGAAAGCAATATGACAACATGTAACAACTTAGACACACACTCTTCGAGAAGTAGCTCATATATGTTTAAAAATCAGCCTTTTTTTCTGAACAAGTTCGTCAGCTCGCTTTTCAAGGAATAAACGTACTCCAAATCGTCATTCCATTTCGAATTTTGAGTTCATGAACAAACAATGACTGTCCAGTATAGTTTTGTCTGAAAGAGGCATTAAATAAGAATTTGATCAATACCTCCATACTCTTAGCATTGTGTTAGAAATGCACTACTAATATATTAGAACCAAGTTTGTTGACAAATAGTTCTAGAATTGATTGAAGTTGTTTGTCATTTCGTTATAAGTATCTGTACTTTACTAATGGATTTAGACATGGGTAGAAATCCAAACGTTTTAGCAATTTTTGGCTTTGTCCCTAACAAACATTATTTTCTCCCACATTGTCTTCCTAACTTCTTTAGCGCGTTCCAACTGATCAAGAATAGCTTAGATGGTGGTTTAAAAGTTTCATAAAGACTGTTTTGATATGTGTAATTATATGGTTTCACTGTGTCTTTATCCAATTTTGATCTACTCTCGTTTCAAGAGTCCACTTGTCTCTCCCCATCGTGCAAAATCTGTTTGCAGGATCAAAAGTTTATATGGGATCTCATACAAACAGGGCTTTTCTGATTGAGCTTTCTTGAGGTACCTTTGGATAGCAAAGTTGATCTACCATGATACGTTGCGCATTTGGTGCTAACATTGAATGGTCTGAATTTGCCTGATTGCGTTTATAAAGAATTTCTAAAAACTTTATTTGTTTGTCATTCAATCATCCGTGTTCAATGTCTTTTCCTTCCTTAACCTTTAAATCCGAAATAACCTTAGTTTTCTCTTTGATTATGAACCTAAAATTGGACCTTAGTTAACAGACGTCCTTTTTGAGTAGCTCATCCATGTTTCTGATTGACAACTGAAATTCATAGGTTTTTAGTTTTAAACCCTCTTTTTATTCAATGTCTTTTACGATCTAATAGCCCAAGAGGGTCATTTAACATTTGTTTGAAGTATTTATACTCACTTGTAAGGTCCATTAAGGTCATTGTACTTCTTAAGCTCAGTCTGTTTGGTCTGAAGTGCAATCATAGAACATCTCGACTGCTATGTAAGCCTCTCCCCAGAGCCACTAGACTCATCAGGGTAGTTTTGCACCCTTTCAAGTTCTTGAGTTAATGATAGCGTTTGCTTCTTAATTGCTTAAAAACTTTTTGTTTTCCTCTGTACAAGAGTCAATTAGCAATTAATTAGCAAGCGCACAACGCTCATCAACAGATTCCGTCGCATTTTGATCATACATGATTACATTAGTACATATATTTTGATGAATCAAGTATGCCCAATTGCATCAACCTTCTCTAAAACATATGTGTCCGTTAATGGATTCCAGGTTGCTCAGAATGTCGTCTCACATTGGCAAACACATCATTTTCCATCATGGGTTTTGTACCTTTACCATGCGTATCAGTTGAACTTGATTCCGCAGGTGAGACCTCCTGGATCTTTGCCATGTAACTGTAGTGTGCTTCCAATTCTTGTTCATCAATCTCTTCATCCGTGTCCTCTAGCCAATCAGCTTGCTCTGCTCGAAGTGGAACACCTTGTTCAGCTTGTTTGCACATCATCATCTTCTCCTTGTGATACGCGTAGTCTTTAACCCGCTTTGGCTTCCTGCATTCCCTGCATAGTGTCCTAAACCCATTGCAGTTAAAGCACTGTAATTCCCCCCCCCCAGTCTTTTGCACTACCGGACAGCCTACTGTTTCCTAGCCTCAGCAACTGTGACTGTCCTTGGATATCCCAAACTGCCTTGACTGATTGACATTGTATAACCTTGTGGTGGTATCTCAGTCTTGTTCGTAATAGGAGTTTGAAGAAGTTCTAAGGTCGTTTTTTGGAAGGTTTGAACAGCTTCTTAAAATACTTAGCAGGAGTACCAATTCTTTTGCATATCCTTATCCCACCGACTTGTTCTGGATCACTGCATCCCAGAAAACTGAATCAGATTGAGAGTAAATTTGTGCGATCTCTTTGCCTTGTGTCTGGTTAGACGCACTTGTTCGAATGTGGAAGAAAGATTGCTAAATTGATGATGCAATCGATCTTAGAGGTTACATGTGCCTCATAGTAGTTATCTGAATTTGGTTGAGCACGCAGCAAGAAGTTCTTAAAAGGATTTGCACATCTGGCTAATCTCTCAAACGGATATCATTAAACATCGTTTGAAACTGCTTCAGAACGTCAAACACTTGTGATATGAGACGTGTCTTTATTTCCTGTCCTAGCTTGACAACTGTCACAATACTTGACCATTCTGGTTGAAGTTGCTGAAGAAATTGAAACATCACTTGCATGGTGAAACTTGCAAGTTGTTCCTCGTCACTATTCTCAGATTAATAAAATCGGAGTAAATAAGACTCATGGATTCACCATCCTAGAAGTAAATTTACCCAAATTCCCCAAAATAGATCGGTCTTCACAACTTGTAACTCAAGCGATTACCCCATTTGTAGCCTTTCATGGCTGTCCACATCTCCTTAGCTGTGGTTAACATGGCATAACATTGAGTAAATTTCCTCCCAATACCATCAGGAATCACGAAAATAAGCTTCCTTTTCATCTTGAAAGTAAAGTTGTTCTCGCTGTCATGTTGTGAAATGTCCTCTACTTCCTTCAAGTGCAGCTAATGGTAGAATTTCTCTCTGCTTCAAATCTGCATGAGTACGTGTCGTTAGTCAAAATGGACCGACAAAATCATTTCCATCAGATATTCACCATTTTCATTTAGTGTCCCAAGGTATCGTAGAAAAACTCGCGAGTGCCACTAGAAAATATTCCGGTCCAAGCATCGTGGACCGTCTCATTTGAAAACCACTAGCCATTATATTGTATGCATTTTGGGCTTAATCTGTGGAGGATGTGTTAACTGAGTAGACATGATGAATGAATAGTTTTGAATATTGAAGTGTGAAAGATTTGTTGGATCTTCAGTTGACATAAGTGATTGAAGTTGTGGTTTTGTAAGCAATTCACTTCACAATGGATTTACACGTCTATGATTAAAAACCGAAAATTAATAACGGAATTTACAGAATCAATAGAAAACCGTGAATGATTTGATGCGAATCAGCGCCAAAAATACCAGAAGACAACTGACAAATGTAAAAAATTCCCAGAAAACAAAGCAGCACCGGCCGCTGAAGTCTCCCCGACCTCGTAAATAGGGGTAGGAGAAGCAAGACGAGGCCTCTTCCGAGGAGGTAAACAACTCTCGGGAATCTCAATACGAGTAGGGCTAATAGGTGGAGATAGTATTTGGGGAGGTGGTGGAGATGGTGTTTGGGGAAATGGTGAGTATGAGATAAAGAATATAGAGTCGGTACGATCTAAAGCGACAACTGTAGAGTCGGCAAAAGCTAGGTGCTCCTCCTCCTCATCCTCCTCATCATCATCTCCTATGTCAGCAGGATAGTAGGCAGGGTCCTCCTCAGGGTCCTCCTCATCCTCCTCCTCTGGATCAGACTCGGGAATATATCCCGGTGAGTCCGCAGTAGGTGAAACAACAGCAGGTAACGGTTGCTCCTCAGCTGGAAAGACATGATCCTCAGGTGGCATAAACTCCGGGTACTCTGGCTCCGGTACATATGGTATGTAAATAGGTGAAGGTGGTGCCTCCGGGCCAGGCACGTAATCCGGTGATGGTGGTCCGTCAACTCCTGGTGACCCCATGTCTGAATATTCCAACTCCGTTAAGTATGTAATAGTAGAATGTTTGGAATCGGACATGATAATATCTGAAATTTTTAAGTAACTTATATAAGTATGCTAATATAAGACTTAGTAGTAATTTACATACTATAATGTAAACACGTATATTAATCATGTAAGCACTTAGTATTTCTAACTAATGCAAACAAATAATTTATGTATGCCCCGAGAAAACCCCTTTTTATGAATGCAATGTTTGAAAACGGTTATAGTCCAGCAAAACATTTGACCTGGTTCTCTATAACCTTGGCTCTTGATACCAATCTGTAACACCCCCAAAATGGGTCGCAGCGGAATAAGGATCCGGGGCGTGTTACTTATCAGATCAATAACACAAGATAATATAAGAACGACACAAAAAGTCGTTTAAACTGATACATTGGATTTATTTAAGTATTTGTTACAAAAGCCCGAAGCTTTACTTGATATTGTTACAAAGATTTACAGCCCATAACGGATAAACAAAATGTAATGCGACTAAATCTTTAATGCATGACTTCAAAATATAACCCCCAATGTATCCTTCGCACCTCGTGCTTAATGACCTCCTGAAAAACATTGCATTTAAAACGTCAACATAAAGTTGGTGAATTTCATAGGTTTAATAAATGATCATGCAGGACCGCAAGACTTTCCCTGTGATAATGCAACAGATGCAGACATCACAAATGTATTTACGTTTTCCTAAGCTCATGACACCGAAACTCGACATAATTGAATACAATATATAGATATATATTGCCTACATTGCCCGTGATGATGTTCAACCCTTAACATCCAGTATCCGACATGAAATACGTTCGTTTCTAATGATAGCTAGTCACCCGAACGGGGAAGTCATCCCAAATAGATCTATTTATAATCATTCGCGCTCACATAATGTAATCCACGACTACATATATGTAATTTAACAGTTCATGATTCATGGGCACAGTGGGTTATCGCTACTTAGGCAAAACGTAATCATGATAAAATGTACACTTGCGTCCAATTTGTAAAACGTGCATATGTTTCTCACCCCAAAACTTATAAAGTATGATTAAAGTAAAACGTGGGGCTATGAACTCACCTTGAGTACAGATAGCTCAATTAATCTCAGATAAAACGTCACACAAGACGATAAATGCAACCTATTTAAATTAAGGCTGTATAAGTACTGAGTACTTTAATTAACATCGAATATAATCTTATAGTTGTTACATCATACTATCGTTCGGGCTATCATAAATAAAGAGGTCATGACATGACGTACGAGGAGTTTAGGACACTTTAAATCGTAAATCCAACAACTCATCGATACGCCATCCGAAGAGGCCTCATTATGAAACTCCCTAGTAATATAGCACTTTGATAACCACTCAATATTCTATATAGCATAATCACCGACTAATCATTTTAGTAAAATAGTATTTATAAAGTGAAAACGTTTATAAATATACTTTTCGTAAAAATGACCTAACTTGGTCGTTTTAAGCCCGTTGCTCGCGTTTCTTACGTCCACGTCTTCGTAGTAAGACGAGCGATCAAAATATTACATTTTAAAGTTTTTAAAATTCTGTGATGAATAGTAAAATTACTGTTCACAACAGCTCATTTGTCGTTTTAGGCTTTAATTAGCGTAAACTCGTAATCGCGATAACTTATTCGTTTTAACTCCGATTTTAGTGATTCCTTCGAGTACGTTCTCGTTATTAAAAGATTTATTATATTTTATAAAAATAAATCCACTGATGAATAGTGCTTTTTACTGTTCATAGTTTATAAAATTACTTTTATAAACTTTAATTATCGAAAATGTCGTAATTTACTCGTTATAGTTCCGTTTTGAACGATTCTTGCGTGTACGATCTCGTAATCAAAAGTTATATCATATTTTAGGTGTTTTAAACTCAAACCTACTGCCATGAATAGTAACTTTCTATAAAAATAGTTTTATAAAGTATTTATAGTTGTAAACTCGTTTTTAACGTATCTTTTTCGTTATAGATCGGTTTTTCAAGTTTCTTATCATTATGGAATCGTCATGAGGCGTATTATTTTTATAAAATATCATAACCTACTGTCCAAAATTCGTATTTGGACAGCCCCTAAGTTTTCATGTATGTTTCTTTATAAAAACCTTGTTTTTATGTAATATTAACTTAGTAGTTTACTATAAAAACTCTTAAAAACATATTTTACATATGTGGTACTTATAATAAAGTCTAATATCATCCCTAGTCCATATAATTTCATTGTAACAAGTTTAACCCTTTTACTTTCATTATTTTCACATGTGAAGTCTAAGAAACCTTATTAAACCCTAATTAGCCTTTAAACATGTTTATACTTAAACTATAAGTTAACATACTTTTATATTTACTTTTCCATGATATTTATAACATTAGGACATGAGAATAAGTGTATAAATTGATAAACTCAAATAAAAATCCATTTTATACATTTAAAAGTCATTAGTGGTGATCATGGCTATATTTAACATGTAATACATAAAATCATAAGAAAGAAAAGTATGAAGGATTTAAGAAAACCTTAGTAATGATGTAAGAGATGTGAAATAAGTTCTAAACCCGTGTTTAGATTCAAAAATAAAGCTTCCAAGCTTATAACCCAAGATTAGGTTTTCAAAACCCTAATCTTTCCTTTTTCTTCTTATTACTTGAAAATGATGAACCAATGCTTCCCAACACCTTAGAATACCTTAAGTATGTTGTGTATAGGGTTGTATATACTTAGAAAATCAAAGTGTGGATTGTGTATTAAAGGGGTAATATGCCGTGGGATTTGGAGAAGAAAAGAGAGAACAAAATGAAGTTTTATGTTAAGTGAAGAAGTTGTAAACATTTCTCATGCATGCATGGCTATTTATAGCATAAATATCTTGCTAACTTAACCCTAGTTACTTTCTAACCCTAGTTAAGTTAACATGACTAGTTGGTAAAAGGTGTAAGAGTTACTTTATTGAAATATCTAGATATTATTGCTAAGTGATGAATACTTGATCCAATCCTCTTAATTTCGGCATATGTATATATATAAGATGTAATTTTTAATTATTTTGGGTATTGGGTATAATCGTGGGTATTCGTTTAGGCGTAGTTAGGTTTTAGAACTTCCGGGTATGCCTAAACGTATTTTATTATGAAACGTAAGCATTTTACGTAGCCAATAAAAATAAGATGAACAAAGTTATTAATTATCCTCATAATAATCATATAACACTTGCTTGATGTAAACATTTAATTGTTTAACGCCCGTTTACATTGTACGATCATTTTCAGTTTACGCGATTTAACTTAAAGTTTACGGTTTAAGAGTAAACGCGTAAAACCCTAAAAATAAATTATGAATTTCATAATGTCATACAATGACCTAAAATACGAGGTGTTATAGTAATCTAAGTCTGAATGTAGATTTGTTTATGTGATTGATTAAATGATTACATGTATGTATAATATTCAAGTATGTCCTAAATGTTATGAAGCAGAGCAAGGGTAAATGTTTTAAGTTAAACCTATGAATCTCACCAACGTAATGTTGATGTTTTTAAGTATCATTTTTAGGTGAGCATAATGAGGTTTAAGGAAGTTAAGATTGCTTGGCTAGCGAGACCATAGGATCTTGCATTGGAGTCTATCTATCATTTTGTATTGACGTTTATGGATACTTTGGATTATGATGTTCACTTTATTTTGGGATTTTAATGACTATGTATTGTTGTGTTTTGATTAACCTCGATACAAGTCCCCTCTTGTGTTAGGTGTCGTCATGACATTTTGATATTAATTAAATATGCATTTTAGTTATTCTCTATTGTGACATCAATGTGTTGTGACGATGCCTATCGTGTTACGCCTCGTGTGTCCGCCTTGGCGGGGTGTGACAACATAGTTCAGCAAATTGTTATCATTTTCTTCCGTATTGAGATCTAAATACTTTCTAAATACAGTGTCTTTGAAAAGCTTCATTCGCTTATTGGACTTAGATAACCTTTCTTTAATAAAGGGAACCGTACACAGTTTCGGCCATATGGTAACTTTGCAATCATATGGAAGCATTAACAAATAAGAATTGCACATTACAAATTAGTTACCTACTTAAAAGTTAACATACTCATTTATATATAATAAAAAATGACATGCAACTAAGGTTTTTGGGATAAAATACAACAAAAAAAACAGACACTAATGTACACAAATAACCCGACAAATAAACACTTAATAAATTATTTAATTAAACCCCAAATTAATTTAAATATTATTAAATTAATTCAAAAACAATAAACAATAGTGGGAAAACTCTTGAGATACAATACCTTACTCAGTTCTACCGTAGAAGACATAATGACATGTGTCCGTGAGTGTGTGTTTGTATGAGTCGTGATTATAAGATAATTGTCACCTTATAACACTTCATTCTTTATGTTGTATAATAACATGTCACCTCATAACTTTCCATTCTTTTGGAAAACGACTATTAACATATTCTCGCGTAATGTGTCATCGGGGAACGCCCACTTTTGGAACTTTTGAGTAAAATTAGTGTGTTCATGTTTTGATTCTCATGTATCGATCTCTACCAAGTGAGTTTTAAACCTTAGATTCTGGAAATTCATATGTCTTTGTGTTTAAAAGTGTGTTAAATGATTAGGCATGGCTTTATATAGGGGTTAGAGGAATTAAAATGGTGTTTGGTTGGATTTTGAAATGGGTTTTTAAGGCAGTTTGTAACCAGCAGGTAGTGGGGTAAATTACAAATTATTTTTGGTCATAAGACACCTCGGAATTTTAATAGGGATGTAGGTATATGTCTTAAGTATATGTGGTTCTTTGGATAGGGCCGTTTCTCTTCCGAATGAGCAAGATATCAACGTTTTACTAAAACTAGTCAAATCTGATATACCATTGGGAAAATGATAATAACTCTATATTTTTTTATTAACTTTTCAAAAGGGAATTATGGTACTTGTAGAGGACTCGTAGGGCTGTCACCTCCCACTGACCTCATAATAATAGCATCAATATATTTCAAATTACGCTCATTTTCGTAAGCCACAAAAATCAGTCACAAGTTCTTAGGGACTACTTTCGATCAGCAGCTTGTTGGGTATGTTTCAAAAGTATTTTTGGTGTATGAAGACCTGGAAATCAGACTAGGACATAAAGAAACAAATTAGGTACATTTAGTAATTCGGATGGAGTCATATCGATGCCCGATGAATGAGTTATCGCCGGAACGGCAAAATTAGTCAAAAATTAAGACCAGAATTTGAATGAGTAATAAGTCTAAAAATTTATATAGCAACACCTAAATATGTAAAACCGTAAGTTCTAGGTATTGAACAAACTTATATTTGAGCTGTTGTTTCAGCCTTTGCGGACACACAATTTAGGAGATATGTTAAAAATGGAGATGATGTAAAATAAAGAAAATAATATGCACTTGTATTGAAGGGTAAAATGGTAATTTCACCTAGATTTTTAAACTTTTTGGGCAGTGGGCCCTACATTCCTAGAAAATAGACTTGAAATGCTTTCTGTAGGTGAAAACCTCATATTGTTGTTATCTACGGATTAAGAATTAGGAGGGTTTTAAGATCAAGGTTTATTTAAGGATCTGAGTGATCAAGAAACTAAGGGTTTATTGTTTTGGGGTTGTCTTTGGTTCGGCTAAGATCAAGAAGAAAAGGAGATCTGTGTTTTTTTTAGGATCAAGAAAAAGACTCGGTCACCCCGTGTATTTTCATGTTTAGCGTAGCTCGTAGTTTTGTTAGTAATCGTATGATTTATGGTGTTGGGTCGGGTCTTTACCCATTGTAAGCCCACACCATAGCCCATTTTAAGGGCATTTTGTATGACATATATAAACTCTCTCCACACATGGAGAGGGTGTTGGAAGAATCATTTTACACACACTCTTTAGTGTATTTTTTACATATTCTCTCCATCCATCTCTCTCTCTCTCTCTTACTTTCTCTCTCTAAACCTGACTACCATATGGTTTGAGTTACCAAGACCACCGAATCTATGATTCTTTGTTTCTAACAATTGGCATCAGAGCCTTGATTGCGTTCTTGGGTCGGTTTACATGTTGTATGGTCCGGTTGGTATTTACTAATCTGTCACTTGTCTCAAAATCTAGTTTATGATTATTTTTCCAGTCTCGTATGAGTTTTGTTTTAAGTCTAGTGTCATTTTTTTTGTTTTTAATATCTGGTCAAATCTGTTAAATTTTAGCAGTCCATACGTGTCTAAACTGTCCATACGGATAATGATACTACACGTTCTGGTCATCAATCTGATCTAAATGTCATATTCTATGTCCTCAGTTCAAACAAAAAAAGGCTTATTGAGTAATAGCTTATTTTCCTT